>JAHXMU010017865.1:0-22713 GCA_019455685.1 Philornis downsi
CCCCCCTCTCAAACACTTCCAGCACTGATTCATCCATTGTGTCATAACCCAGGATTCTGAGCCATACAACAAGGCAAGTAGAACCAATCTCTGGTGAAGTCGGATTTTTAGTTGTCGACAGAGGGCTTTTTCAATGAATCGCTGTATTATTCCATAGCAACATCTGCCAGTAAGCGATATTCTCGGCTTTATTTTCTTGCTGACATCATTCGTTTTATTTACGCCGGAATCGAAACGGCACCCTCTCTCGACGTTGTCTAATTTTCCAAAATTTAGTCTTTCCTTTGTAATACCTAATTAGAAGGCTGCAGTAACTTAGGTTTGTTTGGATTTGTAATGCTTGGCAAAACTTGAAGTTAATCGGTTAAGTAACCACGCCTATTTTGGTACCACCCACCTTCATGTCTATCCGGAATTGAGCCAGTTTTAGTATACATCATGGGATTTTGATAGTTTATTTTTTCGTTCTAATCCGTTCTAATTCGTAGACTGCAGTTGCTTTAATTTTTATAAATTATATTTCATTATAATGCTTGGTAAAATTTAAAAAAAAATTCGATGGGATATTTACACCCTCTTCGATACCTTTCATACAAATTACCCATAAATTCCCAGATTCATGTCTTTCATGTAATTTCACTCATTGGAGAGTATTTGTCAAACATCAGGAATTTAATTAGCTTAATTCTCTGCGAATGAAAATGGGCTGCATTGCCAAATTGTTGGATTTAGCAAAAAAATCAATGATCCCAATATAATTTCTAAGTTAAGAAATTTAGAACATCATAATTGTGCTTCATTTACTGTGTTTTAATTCAGAGTAATTTTTAATAAGAACCTCCATTTTACGCCATACTCCTCCTTCTCCTACTACATCAACGCAAAAAGATATTGGAAGAAAATATTAGCAAGTCAGTTAATCTGACTGAAATTTCTGAAATCTAAGTAATGCTTTCGACCTTCTCTTAACAGTGCCTGCATTCTATCATTGTACTTGATAACTTTTTAATAATAAACGCAAACAAACTTCCAATTTGTCTAATAGTGTTTCGATGTTTTTAGTTCAATTTCCCATCATATGCAAAAACATCTTCAAAGTCAACATTTCATCCAATTATCATGAACTAACTTGTAATTTTGTAAATTTAATTGAAATTTTCATTTCGTCTAAGCTGTGTCATGACAGCTGCAAATGGCAATCAAATATACAACAACAGCATAATCCAAGTATTCCCAATGCCTTAAGCATTTTCTTAGGTTTCCCCCTGGCCCCTGCACACAAAAGTTAATTCATCAATCATTTACTGGCTTTTCTCACTGTCAACGTTAGACTATTTGACTTATGTGCGAGTATCATCACCCTGGGCACCGCATTGGTAATCACGTTGAACACCTTAGCCGCTCGCTGACAAAGTTAATAATGTATTTAGCAAAGATTCCTTAGAATTGTGACGTCTAAATACGTGTGGATATTTATGAGGATGGGCTGATGATGATGATGACCTTTCGGCGCAAGAAGTTAGGAAAAGAGTACCATTTGTAACCAGATGCTATTATGGACTCCCTCGGCGAACAAACATACAATTGTACCAGGCACAAGTCCTGTCACTCTTGCTGTAAGAACTAATATCCCGGCTTAAGACTTAGGTAAGTGAATCAATTCTGAGTCTTCGAGAGGGAATGTAGGGATACATAATACTTCCTTACTTAGGTCTTACCAATTTATTTGTTATAAGTCGCACGTAGAAAACAATTTCAAGCGATTCGTTCTTCAGCGTTTCACACCAAGTTTCGATAGTACTTTAAAAGTTCCGACGGAGTTTTGGTCACCATCTTTTGCGTCTCGACGTCTATCGTGTTCCCTGTCGAAAACTTTACATGCTGGAGCATTTGGATCCATCACCACAACATGACTTAACCAACGCAATTGCTGTACGAGGTGTGTTAAAAAAAGGTGAATTTTCAAATTTCGCGGGCTACGAAACACTTGTCTTATTTATACCTCTCACAAGCAAACTAAACATGCTATATGGATAAAACTGTCAACATATCTTCGAGACGATTGTACCAACATAAAAAAAAATAATAATCGGGTCGAATTTACGTAGCTCGCGAAATTTGAAAATTCACTTTTTTTTGAACAACCTCCTATATTGACCATATCGATGCCGGTATATAGTTCATACAGCTCATTGTTTATGCGATCTCGATACTCTCCGTCAACGATGATGGGTCCTTTCCTCTCAAACTGACCGTAGCGCGGTGGTTAGTACACGCGACTATCCTTCGCATGAACCCAGGTTGAACCCCCTACACTGAGACCTATCATTATTTGAGTGACTGTCACCTCGATGTGTCTGAAGAACATTTCGAGTAGTCGAGCTATCGACAAGTTTTGTAAAAGCGTCTCAAACTGCGACGGTCGGAAACGTCGTTAAACTGTAGATCTCGTTGGGTGATTCTAAAAGTAGAATGCGTGTAAGCTCACTGAATGTGGGAAACTCTCATATGTCGCATTTATGAGATTCAAGGGAATTTGTTTTTCCCCCTCTCAAACACTTCCAGCACTGATTCATCCGCTTGTGTCATAGCCCAGGATTCTGCGCCATACAATAAGGCAGGTAGAACCAATGTCTGATGGAGTCGGATTTTTACTTGTCGACGGAGGGCTTTTTCAATGAATCGCTTGCTTATTCCATAGCAACATCTGCCAGCAAGCAATATTCTCCTCTTTATCTTCTTGCTGACATCATTCGTTTTATTTACAGCGGAACCGAAGTGGATCAATTCATCCACCACTCAAAAATTATAGTTGTCAACGTTCACTGAGCGTCTTAAGCAAGCAAATTTTTTGTTCATTGAATCAAATAACTTTGTTTTGTTTTCGTATAGCGAATTCATGGTTAATTCATCCATCACTCCAAAATTATAGTTATCAACGTTCACTCAGCGTCCCAAGCGAGCAGACTCTTTGTTCGTTGAAGCAAAAATTTTTGTTTTGTCCTTGATCAGCGCCGGATCCATTTTTGTTAATTTCTAGTCAATGCTTGAGAAGGCTGCAGTAACATCCTGTAGTTTTCTGTCAAAAATATCTATATTGTCCATATACGTGAGTAAAATCTGGCTTTTATTAAAAATGTTAACCAATCGTGTTAACCGCAGCTTTCCTCATAATCATCTCCAACAGTATGTTGGAAAAGTCACACGATAGGCTGTCTCCTTGTCTAAATCCTCGCTTAGTGTAAAAAAACTCACTAAGATTTTTGCCTGTCTTCACTGAAGACTTCGCGTCAGTTGGCATTATCCTACAATAACAATAAAAATTCTTTTTATATTCACCGTAATCTGCAGTGACATTTTACAGATAAGAAATAAGCTTCCACTTGAATTCTGAAACGGTGTATACAATATAAGGTAGTAAAGAGTCATAAATATTGCAAACTTTTCTGATAAATGACAGCTGCATTATTAATTAATAAATCATGTGATCTTGATAATTTGTCAAAAAAATATGTACGAGTGTACGAGTCACATACGAGTATAATAATTTTACAAAATAATGTAATTAGCCTAAAGTTCAAGAAATTACCAAACGAACTTCCCAAAAAGGAAAGCACATATGGCAAAACATGGTTCAGATTTCGCAGTTCGTACACATATCTTACGATCCTATTGAAACCTTTCTTTAATCAATTTACATACAAAATTGCTGGCGTTCCAGACAATACAAAATCAATGGTATTAACATACAATTACATAACAATTTAAGCATTCTTAGCGGCGAACTGTCATTACTACTGTCAAACTTACGTAATCCGGACAAGATTCTTCATAAAATAGAATCATCAACATCATAATTAAAATCCAACTTATTATCAATATGGAATCCAAGTATTACAAAGTTACATACATACTTCACAATTTCAGTTTCCAAAAAACAAACCCATTATTTTTCCAATAGATGGCTTTCTGTAATTTATATCTCAAGTTGTATAAGTGTCATCGGGATACGATAGATGGCGTTTGAAATATAGACATTTCGTACTTAAAAGAAAATTTCTTAGACAATTTTGTAATTGCTTGACTCAGTATTGCTTGAGGGCATGACAATTGCTGCATAGACACCAGGAAAGAGAAAAAAATGGCGTATTTTACAGCTATCATTAAGTCGTCAATATAAATTACGCCCTTGGTTAAATTGCGTTCTTTAGTAAATATCATCCAATTCCCATCAAATACGCGTTAGTTAGAGGTGTATCAACTACGATATATTTAAAATTTTACTTCATATTAATTACGTAATTTTCGGTGTATACAAAGTTTTTATTCTGTTACCGACAAAATTGTATTGAATTTGGTTTCTGTTTCATACATTCAAAACGAAATCAAAATTAATTTTGATTCTGATTCAGTTTATGAAACATTTTGTTTGTATTTCAGTTAAAAATTTTCAATTCATGCAGACAACAGAGAACATTTTTGAGTAGCTGTGAAAATATTTGAGTGGTTAGTATCGTAAATTAAGAAAATAAATCGTTTGAACCGGGTTTACTTCTCGCAATTTGTCGGCGCGACTTCTTCCCTTACGCAGAAATGAAACTACGTATAGTTTTAGTTCTGATGCAGCCTAAGAAACGAAACTACATAAAACTATATTTTGTTTCGAATCAAATTATCTGTTTCATTATGTTTCGATAGAAAAACTGAATCAATGTAATTTCATTTCAGTTAAATGAAGTGGGTTGTTGTTCGTTTGTGGTTCGTACTTTAAGTACGTTTACAATATCACAATAATGTGACCGACCGTGAGGTGATGGTTAGTACAATCGACTTTTGTTCGCATGATCGCTGGTTCAATAGCCGACACAGCCACCTATTATTATTTGAGCGGCGGTCACCCCCATGCGTGTGCCGAACATCTCGAGTAATCGACAAATCTTATAATTTGTGACGCTCAGAATATGTGGTTAAGATTAAAGAACGTCTTGTAAATTGTGACGTTCAAAATTTGTAGGTAAATTGTAGGTTCCATTGAGTGAGTCTAAAAATAAAATGCGTATAAACTCACTGAACGTGAGAAGCTCCCCCATGTCTTATACATAGTATGCAAGAGAATTTGTTTTTACGTTTAGAATATTAAAACCACCGAAATGAAACTATACTTTCGTGAAGGTACCTACTACTGGTATATTTTCTTTAAGATCTGCTTAAACTATATTTCATCTTAAATCACATATGATTAAAAGCGACTCCTTCAAATAAGTGGAGGTATACAAATTGTAAATAATTTTCAATATTTTACAATTTTAGCTGAATTGAGTATTATTATATAATATTTTTCACTATTTCTATGAAAATCAGTAGCTTTAATAACAAACAATCTTTGTTGCATCTGAGTCCTTTATAATCAAATGCTAAGCAATTATCATTCTTTCGTTATATGCGCTTCGATATATCATCACCATCAGTTTTCAAGTCTCATTTTGTCCTGGCAAAATAAGCAGATATCTCAAATGTCAATGTTTAATATAAGCACGTGTCCTCTGCATTTGACGCAACAAAAGGAATTCAGATTTTATGTGTATCTTTCATTCCTGCCATAGCAGAACGAATGGTGAGGGGGCAACGATTCGAAATGGCGAAATGGCTGATGTAAAACTACAACTACAGGGCAAAGGCATTGCGAATATGTAATGAGCCATGAATGTGCAATGAAACGTGAGACGGCCAATGAATACTGACTGGTACATGTACTTCCTTCCTCTATGATGTGCTCACCCACCAGCAAGGGAGGAAGGGAGTGCATGACTAGAGTTTGTTTAAAATCAAAGCATTGCCAGGATTCGCAAATTGCATAAGGGAAGTCAATACTATATTTGTTGCTATAGCAACTGTAGATTTGTTGCTGGTAGTAGCAACACATTGCCAAAAACGTTTCCTGTCAATAGGCAACATTACTGCGCGAAACAGTTATGCTGGCGTTGCCACAGCAACACTCTTCTCTAATGCGTTTGAAGTGGCATCAACATTCATGCATTGTTGCATTTAATGCAATGATAATGTCATTTCATTGTTATGCGATGCCCCAGCAATTGTTTATGCATGAATGTTTTTAGGGGTTGTAGTGGTAAGTGCGTTTGTGTGTAAGCAACAACAATAATAATAACAAGGATGTTGTATATTTAATACGCATGAATACGCAACAATCTATTGTACGAGTACAACGAACCGTTTTCATTTTGGTCATAAAAATGATTCACACAGCTGTGAGCAAAATTTGAGCATAGATAAAGGCTAATATTTAGAGGGTAGCTATGCAGCTTCCAATTAGCAGATACACAACGAAGAAGAGGAAGAAAAAATAAATAAATACAACTTATGCTTATGAGGGCGGTCCCAAAACTATTCGACCTAACAAATAAGACTCAAAAAAAGTTGGGAAAACATTTCTTTATTTGTCAACATAATCTTTCTTCAGCTCGAAACACTTTTTTCAGCGAAGAAGAAGACACACAAAGTTAAGAAAAATTTTCTTTTCTTTCGACATAATCTCCGTTCAGCTCGAAACATTTTTTAGTAAGTACTGTCAAATGTCATAGTAAGAACTGTCAAAACTCGTTAAAATGACTATCTTTTCAGCGAAGAAAAAGACACACAAAGTTAAGACAAATTTTCTCTTTTTTCAACATAATCTCCTTTCAGCTCGAAACATTTTTTAGTAAGAACTGTCAACTGTCATAGTAAGAACTGTCAAAACTCGTTAAAATGACTATCAACCGCAGACTCCACCTCTTCATTGTTGGCAAATCTTTTACCACCGAGACATTTTTTCCCGTTTGGAAATAGAAAATTATTCGAGGGAGCTAAATTTGGCAAATAAGATGCGTGGTTAAGCAATTCGAACTTTAATTCATTCAATTTTGGCCATGGCAATAGTGGATGTGTGAACTGGACTGGAGTATTGTGTTGATGAAATATTAATTTCTTCTTCGCCAAGTACGGCCTTTTTTTCATAATTTCATCACCTAAACACTGCAATAAATTAGCATAATATTCGTCGTTGATGGTTTTTCCTTTCTGAAGAAAATAAATGAAAATAATCCAATGCGCATCCCAAAAAACAGACGCCATGACCTTGCCTGCAAATGGAACCGTGTTCGCCTTCTTTGGACGTAATTCTGGCATTCCAGTCCCCTGCTTTGACCGTTCCATTGCCTCAGGTGTAAAGTGGTGAACCCATGTCTCATCCATAGTTATAAATCGATGGAAAAAATCAGCTTCACTGCGGTGAAATATCGCCAAACACTCTATTGAAACATCTTCACAACGCTGTTTTTGCTCTATTGAAAGCAAGCGTGGCATCCATCTTGCGCACAGCCTTCTTATCTTCAAATCTTCGGTCAATATACGATGTATAGCACTTTTGAAATGCCTATCAGTTCAGCAAGGTCACGCATCTACAGCCGACGATCATCCAATACCATTTGTGAATTTTCTTAACCGTGCTTAGGATGGACACCTCAATTGGTCGACCGCTACGGTGTTTGTCTTGGCAGCTCGTACGGCCTCGTTTAGACTCTGCTACCCAATATTTTACAGTCTTAAACGAAGGAGCTGGCTTCCCCACAGCAGAATCTAGCTCGGCCTTAATATTGGTTGGACTGAGACCTCTCAAATGGAAATATCGAATTACATAACGGTGACCAATTTTTTCATGTTTACAAATTCACTGATATCGTTTACTTTTGATGGCTTAAATAAAAATACTAAACAACATGGCGGTTTGATACCTAAAACATATGTTTGATATGGTTGCCACTTTTCACCAACCTAATTTTTTTCAAACTACTGGCACCATCTATACGTCAGACTGGCTAGTTTTGGTACCGTAGTCGTACGAATATGCAACATAAATTTGCAATAGTCGTGGTCGCACAACACGACTAAAGCTGGCGAGCAACAGGATGCTCCGTTTTTTGCGTTTTTAGCGTTTTATTTTTGATTGCACTTTTTGAAAATCCCTAAATATTATTCTAAAACAAGTTTATTAAAGGCACCCAGATGGAGAAAAATTGAAGCTATTTTCGCCAGTTATAGATATTTTTGCCAGTTATAGATATTTGGATATTTTTCTCCATTCGAGCAATTTTAGATATTTCTTGTCATGGTTACCGTCTGTCTTCCCTATTAATTTATCTGCTATTTAATGCACCTTCACTGTACCCTTGGCAACCAATACATCCATCCGGACTCGAAAAGCATTAGTTCACTTTATTACCATGGCCCTGTTGCTTGCCAGCTTTAGTCGTGTTGTGCGAGGCTTTAGTTGTGAGCCCGACTGTTGCAAATTTGTGTTGCATATAAATCCTTTCTTGCTCACACCCACATTTACACAATCGATCACATAAGTGAACAATAATCATGCCCACATAGACAAATCTACAAACGTCTGTTGGCTGGGTATCACATTTAATGCTATCTGTATGAGTGTACGTACGTATGTGTGTATGTATGTACGCAAGTATCCTCCCGAAATGCGATTATGTGCGTGTATTTAAAGGCAAATTGCATTTCCTTGAAAATGATATTGCTGCCTTCCTGGCGTCCATGGAGGCGCTGCTGGAGGATGTGAATTCGGATTTGTTGTTATTATTGTGAGGATGGAAACTGGAAATCAGGGAAATGTAAAATTAAATATTCTCACAATGTGAGCTATGTAAGCATGTAATGTTTGGCAACGTCAAATTCCATTAGATTTAGAAACGAAACGAAACGAAACGAAAATTGCGATTACAATTCGCTGTAATATTAATTTTGTGTCAGGAAATTGACAGGAAACGCAATATTGGATATCAATGAGAATATCTGACAGGCCATGAACACAAAATGATGGGTTTGTAGATGGGGAAATGTGTAAGAGCGGGTATGAAATGTAATGACTGAGGAAAATTACCAAATTATTCGTTTTATTACGACGACTTTTCTGAAATAGTATATTATCAGAAGTCTTATATGCACAGAGAAAAACATTGGCTTAGACAATTTAATTTTATGTGAAGCTTTGAAATAAAATCATTTTTACTTAAGCCCATACGTAATACATTATCTTCTTCTTCTTAGGCGGCGACAGGAATATACATTCTTATCTATTATACGTCGTCCGTAGAAAATAATTCCAAGTGCTTCGATCTTCTGCCAAGTTCCGATAGAATTTCAAAAGCCTGGTTCTTCCAACGGAGTTTTGGTTGTCCTCTTCTGCGCCGCCCATCGAGTTCGTTGTCGAAAACTTTCCTGGCCGGAGCATTTGGGTCCATCCGGCCAGCCAACGCTATGGCTGTGTATTAATGCGTTTGGCCACATCGATGCCGGCATACGAATATAGCTCATACAGCTCATTGTCCATGCGACGCCGATACTCTCCGTTAACGATGATGGGACCATATAGTATTTTCCACAGTAGTTTCCTCTCGAAAACTGCCAGTACTGATTCATCCGTTTGCGTCATAATCCAGGATTCTGCCTCATATAACAAGACAGAGAGAACCAACGTCTGGTACAGTCGGATTTTTGCTTGTCCAGAGAGGGCTTCATCATTGAATCGCTTATTTAGCCCACAGTAACATCCGTTATCAAGCAATACTCTCGTCTTTATCTCCATGCTGACATCATTCGTTTTGTTTATAGCGGAACCGAGGCAGATGAGTTCTTCCACCACTTTAAAATTATAGTTGTCAACGTTCACACAGCGTCCCAAACGAGCAGACTTTTGTTCGTTGAAACCAATAACTTTGTTTTGTCCCCGTTCATCCCCAGACCTATTTTCGCTACTTCCTTTTCGATGCTTGAGAAGGCTGCAGTAACATCTTATAGTTTTCTGTCAATGATGTCTATGCCATCTGCCTATGCGAGTAACCGACGAAATACGTAATTCATACTCTTACAAAAAGTGAAAATTCTACTATTGCAAATAGATAACCTTTTTCGAAATTAGTCTTTCGTCTGAATTATCATTATTCGAAATGCTATGAATATTGAAATACATCTTTTTTATTTCAAATATAAAACATTAATGTCTTTAATCAGTTTTGCTTTTTTAGAGATAGCCCCAAGGCAGTTTTAGCAGAAATAAATTCAGTTATTTGAAGGTGAGTAAAATAATTTGTATTTGTTTATTTTCGAAAAAGTGTTGGCAGCACTGGTTGGTAATGGCGTCCAAACGTCATCTGTTCAAGTGAAAAGTGTATAGTATACTCTGTCATTTCATCATGGAATGACGAATGACCTACTACAACACCTAATTTTTGGTGAAGGGGCCTTACAAAAGCGAAATGAAAATCCGCTGTTTTATCGAAAAATTATGTTCAGCGATGAGGCTCATTTCTTGCTGAACGGATACGTACACAGGCAAAACAGCCACGTGCCGTACATGAATTACCGATGCATCCTGAAAAAACGACAGTCTGTTGTGGTTTATGGGAATGGGAACGATATCGAGTCATCATACGCGATATTTGCCCCAATTGGCTGAGTTGAACTTGGTTAACATGTGGTTTCATCAGGACGGTGCAACATGCCACACTGCTCTTGAAACAATGGATATGTTGAGAGATGAATTTGGTGAGCAGCTTATCTCTCGATTCCTGTGAGTTGGCCCCAAGATCTTACGATTTAACGCCTCCTGATTATTTCTTGTGGGGTTATGTAAAGGTGTTAGTCTATGTGGACAAGCCGAACACTATTGATGCCTTACAGGATAAGAAAACACGCGTTATTCGTGGAATACAGGCCGAAATACTCGCAAAAGTGACGAATTTGGACCTTCCGAATGGATATTTTGAGACGGAGCCGCGGACAACATTTACATGATATTAAAATGGCAAAGACTGATTTATCGATTCCAATAAAAAAATTTAATATATGATGCAAATTTGAGTGTTTTATTCGATTTAAAAAAAATACGATTAAAAAATGACCCTATACAAATAGGGTATAGTAAAAATAAATCTATTATTATTGCATGACATTGTAGGCTTTATTTAACTTAATTAGAACGATCCAATTTAAATCAAGTATGCAACTTTTTATACGACAGCTTATTGCTCGATTGAAGGTAATTCCAATATACCTCTTTCATACAAGTGCTCGTCCTTATTGGCAAAAAAACTTGGATAGTAGTCGTTTGTTTAAGCTTCTCCTGAGGTGAATTTTTGAAAAGCAAAATCATTTGCCATAGACAGAAACAATGGGTAAAAAACTGGTGTCAAGTCTGGACTACAAGTCGAATACATAAAAACATCACAATCATGATCCCGGACCTTCGAATAAGTTACTATCGATGTGTGTGACCTGGTGTCGCCTAGATGTGACAGAAATCCTCTTCTATCGTATAAACCGACCGTTTTCACTTTACGTTGTTATGAGTCCACCTCATTTTTTATCAACAATTATCAGCCATTTCAGAAAAGGGCGATTTTTATGCCATTCAACAACATGGATATGGTTAGCTCGTAGGAAATGCGTATATTGAGCTTCTTTTTATATGCAGCCTTATTAAGGTCAAATGTTTCATTTGACAGGACTGTCGAACATGAGAATTTCCATTATTCTATCGGCCAATTTTCGACAATTGTCCTCCCAGAGTGCGGTATATATTTGACGTCAAAATTACCGAGTCAAGCCATCACAAAACTGTCTGAGTAGTTTTTTGAGCATAAAATTTTATGTTTTTATAGCCATCTAGCGTAACCCGATCTCACTTATGCAATGTAAGATACGGATTACCAAAGCCATCTATCGCAAAAATAATAGGTTTCATTTTACCATACCTTAAATATTGAGTTAGTGACGTTTTTTTTTTAAACACACGAAAGTATTATGTTTAGACCGTTAAAAATATATACCGATCGAATAAGAATTACTTTTTCGTTTTCGATTTACCTATATCTACTGCACAGTGGAATATTTTCATATAAGTTGTGGCATTAATCAGAAAAAGTTAAGTTGTAATTTATGTGATAGAACTAAAATGAACGCAAAAATTATTCTTTTTCGTAAAATAATTATGCTTCTCTTTAAAGAACAGGCTGATAAAGGGTGTCCCAACAAAAACGCAAGATTTAAATTTGACGCCATTCGAAGTGCCATTGTTTGACATTTGAACAATTTTTATTGTTTGCTAGTGAAATGATAACCAGTTTTTCCGTGCCTAGAAATGAAGAAATGAATGTGGAGGGCATGTTGTTTCAACAAGACGGCGCCACATGTCATACAGCCAGAGAAATAATTCAATTGCAGCATCAGTCATTTGCCGGTCGTTTTATTTCGCGTTTTGGAGACCAAGATTGGCCGCCTAGATCGTGCGATTTAACATCATTAGACCTCTTTCTTTGGGGTTTTTTGAAGTCGATGGTTTACGAGAATAAACCGACGACGACTCAAGTCTTAAAAAAGGAAATTGGACGCTGCATTAATGAAATACCGCAGCATTTATGCAAAACGGTTATTGAAAATTTCATTAAAAGATAGCGTGTGTGGCAGCAAAGCCGCGGCGGCCATCTGCCCTATGTATTGTTCCATACATAACCTCATTCTGTCTACTTTACGATATAATAAAGTTTCACGATTTTTCTTTAATATCTGTGTTTTATCTTGCGTTCTTATTGGGACACCCTTTATAAGTTCTCTATAACTGAAACGACGAACTTGGCCTTGAACTGGCCGAGAACAACGCAAGATATAGATTAGTAAAGTCATTTATTGAGAAAATAATGGATTTCTTTATATAAGTTATAACAAGAACTTATTTGTAAATAAATCTAAAAATTTGCATGTTATGTAAAATGTTTTCTTTCCATTTTTTTACTTCAAAGATATTGATCTGTGCTATTAAAAGAAACGAAAATAAATTACCTAGTTTACATATTTTTCTTTGTTGAAACAAATTTTGAAAACGTTTTCAGCTGTCCTTACAGGAAAACCACATTTGGGTTGACTAGAACTCCTAGTCTCTCCTAACAATTTTTTCGTTTTCTCTTATTTTAAAATTAATGTCCCGAGCTATCTGAAGAATAAGTAATAAAAATAGTATCAACATACTCGTAGTGGTTTCAAAACCGACGCTCTGGCAAGACTGTCAACTGTTAATGATTTAGTGAAAGGGTTGCCATTTACAACTATGGTCCGTTTAGCAACAGAAGAACACGTAAAAATTGTTAAAATTTACTACAAAAGTAGTGATTGAAATGTAGGCCCTTTTCATGCATTACGGAGAGATTATGGTCGTTATAATCGACCTACTGTGCAATGAACTGGCAAGATTATAAACAAAATTTGAACAGACTGGAAGCGTTACAGATGAGATCAGGATTGTGCATTATCGCAATGTACACACTGTCGAAAATACCGAAATACCGAAAATACGAATTTGTCGATTCCACGGTGTTCTCAGCTTGTCTTACGGCTTATCTTACGGCTCGTTATGGCTTATTTTGCATTCGGTTTGACACCTCCATCCATATAGAGTCCACGCAACCATTAAAGTCGGCTGACCATTCATAATGCCGTACATATGCTGATTGGGTACTACATCGACAGGCTTTCAATGCTAATTTTTCGAACAGAATTTTCTTCAGCGATGAAGCTCACTTCTCTGTCGGTGGTTGTGACAACAACCAAAATTGTCGCATATGGGGCTCTAAAAACCTAGAAGTGATTGAGGAAAAGCCATTGCATCCGGCATCTGGGGGTATCATTGGGCCGTATTTTTTTCGAAAATGATGCTTGAGTAATCGTTTGACGTTGGAGTAATCGTTTGACGCTGGTATAATCAAATCAGAGCGCTATGATCGTATGATGACCGATTTTTTTTAAACTGCAATTGAAGATTATGAACTGAACGATATTGGTTTCAAGAAGACGTTGCCACGAGCCACACGATCGAATTTAGCTTTATTGTATGGGAAGTTTCCAGAAAACGTAATTTCACGTTTTGGCGACGTCATTTGGCCACCATGATCATGCGATTTGACGCCGTTAGACTGTTTTTGTGGGGCTACGTCAAAGACCATGCTTACACGGATAATCCGTAAACGTAGGAGCATTTGAAAGCCAGCATTTGACAAGTTATTGCCGAGATACCGCCCAAAATGTGCGAAAAAGTGATCGAAAACAATTTCAAAAAGATTTATTATTGCAACCAAACCAGAGGCGGTCATATAAATGACATTTTATTTCATATATATTGGCAAGGTCCAAGCATTATAATGAAACAAAAGTTTCATTGAAATCATAGCTTTATGTGTGTTTTTTTAACTTTACTTTGAAAATCGAAAAATGGATTGTCCGATATTTCATTTTTCTTCAGAATTTGTTTATTCTGATTCACCAAACTTTGGGAAATTTTTGACTTTCCGCCACATAATGTCTTTGCCAAAACCATTTTTAGTTTTATGTTAAAAATTCACATTTTTTGTAATCGCAAATTTATTCTTCTAAATATCAAAAAAAAAATCTAATAATCTGGTTGAAGAAAAACTAACTTTTACGAATTGTTGTTATACTGCCATCAAAATAAATTTTAATGTTTGATAACTTCCGCCTAAAACTTTCACATTTGGCGCTTTCGGTTGGCGCCAAAATAAGTTAAATCCACGAACACGAACTTTACGTTTTGCCATCGTTAGTTTAGCGCTTGATAAAACAGATAGTGTTTCATCATTTGAAACTCTAGTTTGGTCCATGGGACGAATCTCCCTCTCTCTCCCTCTATACGTCAATGTTTTGGTGAGGAGGAAGTGTGTTTAACATGAATTTATGCAAAAGTACGGATATGACTGTCACACATTTTAAATATACTTCCGATTAAGAATTCTGTCCTTAATAGGGAACCAATATTGCTTTCCGAATGCTTTGTGTGTCTATTCAAAATCAATCTTCCGACACTGTAATAACTTACATTATTATCTATTTTTTTTTTTCTCCACAACATTTATGAAATTCTCTATAATACTGAGCAGTTTTTAAGCTCTCGGATATGTTTGGCATTTGCTTCGATTGAGGAAATGGAATACGACGGAAATTCGTTGTTACTGCGTTTAACCGGAACCTAACGGAAATGGCAGGAAATGTAATTACAGCTTGTAGTTTGGACTTAGCAAAGAAACAAATTGTTATATTATAGATTACAAACGTTTTGTTTTTCTTGTTGATATATATGAAATGTATTTATTTATTTATAATTTTGCTTATACAAATACACTTAACTAGTATATTTTTCGTTTCTTGTTTAAAAAAGGAGTATTTAGCATTTTGGGTTTCTTTTTTTTTGTTCTTTCTTTCTTGCTAAAGTAATTTCAAAACTTAAATATAATATCACTATATAAATTTCACAATATATTTGCCATAATTTTTCCAATTGAACTTCCATTGAATAATTCCGTTTGTTTTTCACTGTTTTGATTTAATTAAAATTCAAAGGACGGTTAACAAAATTATTGACAGAAGATTAAAGTTTAGTTTAAAAAGTATTAGAGATACATAGAAATTTGAAATATTTACAAAACGAAATTATAACTAACTTTAGGCGGCGAATCGTTAAAATTTTTTGTTTTTTCATTTTTGTTGATAATGGATATGTCCAAGTATTACATGAGCGACATGAGTGCAGGATTTAGAGTGAGCGTGAGAGTTTTCCCCATTAGGTCTTTAAAATTCCGTGTGAAAACTTTGAGCAGTGTCTATCATTTTGGAGGTAAGAAATATCTCAGCATTTGAAATGATCTGGAATTAAATGAGATTGTATAACGTTTGCATTTAAGTCTAAGATTCAATATTTATGGTCACAAGGAAAAACGACTTAAGTAGAGTTATTTATTTATTTATCTGTTATTAATTTTTGTACATATTTCGACTCAAGTTTATGTCCAATCCAAAATTTCACTTCTTTTACAAGTTATAGCAGTTTTTTAAAACGGCGAGTTTTGTAAAATTTTTTAATATCTCTCAATATTAATAAGGGGTGACCCAACAAGAAGGCAAGATTTAAATTTTTTATATAACACAGAAATTAAAAAAATCGTGAAACTTTATTATATCGTAAAGTAGACAGAATGACGTTATGTATGGAACAACACATCGGGCAGATGGTCGCAGCGGCTTTGCTGGCACACACGCGATCGTTTACTGAAATTTTCAATGACCGTTTTGCATAAATGCTGCAATATTTCATTAATGCAGTGTCCAATTTCCTCTTTTAAGACTTGAGTCGTCGTCGGCTTATTCACGTAAACCATCGACTTCAAAAAACTCCAAAGAAAAAAGTCTAATGGTGTTGAATCACACGATCTAGGCGGCCAATTCTAATTTCAAAAACGCGAAATAACACGACCGGGAAATGAATGATGCAGCAATTGAATTGTTTCTCTGGCTGTATGACATGTGGCGCCATCTTGTTGAAACCACATGCCCTCCACATTCATTTCTTCAATTCTAGGCACGAAAAAGCTGGTTATTTCACGATACCGAACACCATTGACTGTTTGCGCTTAACATGCCTCATTGTCATAAAGAAAAGGTCAAATGATTTCTCCAATTCCTCCCAAAATCCACACCACACAGTGACACGTTGAGGATGCATTTGCTTCTCGTGAATCACTCGAGGATTTTATCGGCAAAATCAGCATTTTCATGTTGTCTCTCCAATACCCAATTAACGAACTCCCTTCGCTGTCCATGGTCAGCTGCCTTCAATTCCAAAGTCAATTGAACTTTGTATGCATGAAGATGCAAATCTTTCGTCAAAATTCGCTGCATAGTGGATTTGGAGACACCAATTTGCTGAGCTCGGTGTCGAATTGAGGTGGATGGAGTTTGAGCGACATCATCACGTACAGCTGCGACATTTTCGGTCGATCGACCTGGTCGAAGGCGCGTTGTTGTCTTTACATCACTAACAGACCCAACAGATTGGTAAATTTATCCATTAATCTCTTTACAGTTGGCTCTTTTGGAGCATTATTTTGACCCCAAATTGATCGCAATTTGCGAAATGTAACCGCAAAACTTTTACCATTTTGGTAAAACAATTTCACAATGAGAATGCGTTGTTCATTCGTGTAGCGCTCCATTTTTACTAACCTCGTACCTGCTACTAGCAAACAATAACAATTGTTAAAATGTCAAACAATAACACTTCGAATGGCGCTAAATTTAAATCTTGCGTTCTTGTTGGGTCACCCTTTATAAGTAAAGGCAGGCTCTTTTTTGCTGGAACTGTTTATGTGCTTCAGACTTACGTTGTCGTCTAAGTGTGATTTCAAAAATCCGTTTGTTTCGCAAGTTATAACATATTCCTATAATAGCGATTTTTTTTAAAAAAGAAAAACTAAATTCCGAATTAAGTCGTTTTTCCTTGCAAGCATAGATGTATTCACTCACCTCTTTTAGAGTCAATTTGCCATCACGATTCTCATCGCACAAACTGAACAGCGTGGCTGCTTCTTGCAAGGCATATCTAGGCGTCTTGGGATTGACATAGTGCAACAGTTCACCTCTGTCCGCTTTGCCATCCTGATTTTTGTCTATTATCCGTTTAAATTCCTCTCTTCTCTCCACGACCGTCTTGGAGATCAAGGATTTGCGTATCAAATCATCATCATCCGCCACATTGACTTCGGAGAACTCTTCTATGCTTAATTGATCATCGCCATCTTGATCGAATTGTCTCAGTAAATCATCTACTAATTCCAGCAAATTCGTTATACTCGATTCAGGATGCCGAAACGAAAGATACTCATCTATAGTCAATGTAAAGAGATCTGTTCTTGCTGCTTCCGACCATCTGGCCTTGTCCCGCATCATATCTTCACGGGCTTTACGATTGAGTGCTGTATGTTTGATCTCATTATGTTCATCGATGTCGGCTTCAGTCATGCCATGTTCTTTGAGAAAGAAACGATGATATTCCTCCCAGGTGATGAGTCCATCGGCAGGCGCAATGTCGACTCGTCGAAATTCACGAGGATTTAAATCGATCGCCTCGTCTATGTGGTCCACAATGTTTTTATTAATGTATTGTCCTAATTCCTTAATGGTTAAATAGTTGTCGCGGTTGCGATCAGCTCTGGAAATATAAAAATAGTGAAGACGGAATATGATCAGTTAATGTAAGCACAGTCAAAATCTTAAAATATGTGATCAATAGGACTATGGATGTATAGTCGACACATAATGTCGACTTCTCATTTTTTTCACATATGTGGAAGGAAGGTCGATTTCAATTCAAATATATGAAATTTAGAGCAAAAGTCGACTTTTTGACTATTCCAAATATAGGGAAAAATCAAATTTGTTTATACCTTCCCCCGAAAAGAAGAAGGTATATACCACTTGATAAAGCAGAAAACTAACACTCCTAAGGAAGCATTTAAATTACGAGGGCGGTCCCAAAATTGGCCGAACTAATAAAGAAGACACAATAAAGTTGGGAAAAAATTCAACGTAACCTCCTTTTAGCTCGATACACTTTTCCAACGATATTCAATAACTGCTATACCCTGTTTATAGTAAGAACTGACAAACTTCTTAAATTCGCCACCAGTCGCAGATTCCACCTCTTTATTGTTGGCAAATTGTTTGCCACCGGACCATTTTCTCAAGTTTGGGAATAGAAAATGGTCCGAGGGAGCTAAATCTGGCGAATAAGCTGCGTGATAAAGCAATTAGAACTTAATTTTGGCCATCACATTAGTGGATGTGTGAACTGGGGCAGTGTCTTGATGAAATAACACTTTCTATTTTGCCAAATGCGGCCTTTTACCCGTAATTTCATCGCGTCAATGCTGCAATAAATTAACATAATATTCGCCGATGATAGTTTTTCCTTCCAGAAGATAATTAATACAAATAATCCTATGCGCATCTCAAAAAAAAAGACGCCTTGACCTTCCCTGCGGACGGAACCGTCTTCGCCTTCTTTAGACACGATTCTCCCATTCCAGTCCATTTGCATTGTATCAGGTGGTGGACCCATGTCTCATCAACGGTTATAAATCGACGCAAAAATTCGACTTTATTGAGATGAAACATTGCTAAACATTCTACTGACACGATTCTCCCTTAAGATACGATTGTCCCATTCCAGTCCACTTCCATTGTATCAGATGTGAAGTGGTGGACTCATGTCTTATCCACAGCTGTAAATTGACGCAAAAATTCGGCTTTATTGAGCTGAAACATCGCCAAACACTCTACTGATATATCTTCAACAACTTTACGACGCTGTTTTTGCTCTATTGAAAGCAATCGCGGCACCCAAACCTGGACGCAGCTTTCTCATCTTCAAATCTTCGGTCAAGTTACGATGTATTGAAATGCCTATCATTTCAGCTAGCTAACGCAACTTCAGCCGACGATCATTCAAAACCATTGTACAGAGGTAGTGATAGATTGATAGAAATGATTGATATGAAGGCAGGGAGAGTAGCGGGGAATCCTCTAATCAATTTGATACCTCTCTCGTTGTATTTGTGGAATTAAAATGTTGGACTGTATTGTGAATTATCCAATAGCGATGATCTTTAGGAGGACCAATTGCACATGTTGTTTTCTATCAGAGTACTGAAAATTGGAAGTTGTAATTTGGATCATATAATTTCACAGTCGTATAATTTTACAGTCATGTGAAATTATACGTAATCAAATTGATCGTGCAGAAATTACAAGTGGCGATAAATAAAGGATGACAATTAGAATTAGTGCCAATTCAAAGGAGATTTATTGAGGCAACGAGTTGTGCCTACCAGTTGAGATTTGATTTGTAAGTGATTTTTTCTTATTACAAAACTTTCGACAACAGTTAATTTCATATGTTACAATTCAGAATTCAGTTACATTTAGTACACATATTTTCACTCAATGAAGTTATGTAACAGTTCAGGGGCAAAAATCTGAGTTCATTCACAATAACATTCTTACAAAAGTACATTTTAATGTACAAAAAGAGGTTAATTTTAATATAAAATTATTCAAATTCAATGGCAAATTCAAAATTGTGTATAATCTTAAAATTATGACTAAAATATTGAAGTTTGGACAACCATTTTGTTGATCGTCTTAACCGTGTCTAGCGTGGACACCTTAATTGGTCGACCACTACGGTGCTTGTCTTGGCAGCTCGTTTGTTCTCGTTCAGACTCTCTAATCCCCCAAAGTAGAATCTAGCCCAGCTTTAATTTTGGTTGGACTGAGACCTTTCAAATGAAAATATTGAATTACATAACGGTGACCAATATTTTCCATGTTTACAAATTCACCGAGATCGTTCACTTGTGATGACTCAAATAAAAATACCAAACAACGTGGCGCCTTGAAACTTAAAACATACGTTTTATAAGGTTGCCACTTCTCACCAAAATATTTTTTTTTCAAACTACTGGCATCATCTATACATCAGGTGAAGGGACCGCCCTTGTAAGTGCTGCGAATCGTTATGGAATTTGTCAAAACTTGTAGCCAGAGATTATACCTATAGTTGGTCTGTATCGTTTCCCACAGTTTGTGGTACCTCCTATACTAATTGACGATTTGCAAAACTCAATCAAATCTCTGTTATTTTTACTTAGTCGGCTGTAGTAAATCAGATATTTCATATTGCATTAGATTGTTTTATAATTCTCTACAGTGTCGGGGGAAAATCGCCAACAGAAGATAGCATTGAAGATTGATTATTTTGATCCATCTTTTCTGCTACCTCCTGAATTGATTGATTTCCTGGTATTCTGTCTTTCCTCCCAATTTCTAATTATTTTATTTTATTTATGTTTTTCGCACCTGTATTGCCTTGTAAATCGTAATAAAAATTGGAAATATTCAACCACTTAACTACGCCTCTATCAAAACTTCCCCACAAATGATCGATTTAATCCATTTATTCTTATATTCATATCTTTCTTTCAATTTCCTTAAATTTAGTCGAATGTGGCCTACTACACCCATTGGATAAAGTTTGATCTGAACTTGCAATTTTCCTCGAAATTTCTAATTAAATTTTATATATTCTGTATATTATTCTGGTGACAGTCGTTCTTTAGAGAAGCAAAAATCAATGCTAATTTTAAAGTGTACTGAGAATAGGGAAATGTTTATAAAAAATTTGTCTATTATTTAGTTAGAAAGATCCGATTTAAGTCAAATATGCACCATTTTATTGAAAAATTTGTTACCACTTCGAAGGTAATTCCAATTATTGGCAAAAAATTGGAACACACGATATTTACAACCTTCTCTTGAGATGCATTTTTCAACAGCAAAATCATTCGCCATAGACAGGAATAGGTGAAAATCACTTGGTGCCACATCTGGACTATAAGGTGAATGCATAAGAATCTCCCAATCAAGTTCTTCTGGGCGATTGTTTCCTTCACACGGTACAATGGTTGACAGATACGAATTAAGAGTTTGGCTATAGCATCCTGCTCATGGCAGGTGATTTCATGCCAAAAGCACCTAACACACAGCAAACCCTTCTTGACATTCACTTATGGCTTGGCTGGTTCACCAAGATTCCACCACGACCACTTTCGCTTGACGTTGTCTAAGTAATCCGCTTTTCATCGCTTCAGAAATGGATCGATTTTGTTGCGATTCAACAAATATTCGCAAATGGAAATCCTGCCCATGATGTTTTTTTGTGTTAAGTTATCTGGCACCAGACAATTTAGTGGTTTCAAAACCACTGGGCTTGCAAGGCTGTCATCTGTTAAATACCTGTCATCTGAAGTATTATATGTTTAGTAAAATGTTTGCCATTTACAAATATGGATCACGTGAAAATAGATAAAACTTACTACAAAAGTGCTGATTCAAAAGAAGGCTTTCAATCGAAAAATTTTCATCAGCAATGAAGCTCATTTCTCACTCGGTGGTTAAGTTAACAAGCAAAATTGTCGCATATGGGGCTCGGAGAACCCAGAAGTGATAGTGGAAAAGCTATTTCACCCGAAAAAATGGGAATTTTTGTGCGCATCTGGAGGGCTATATATTTTCGAAAAATACCTCAAAAGGATCCACTGCTGCCACCAATTCAGAGGCGGTCTTTTAAATGACATTGTATTTCGTACATAATGACAAGGTCCAAGCACTACAATGAAATGCAAGTTTCATTTAAGTGATCCCATATGGTTTTTTATGCAATCTTTATGTCCTGACCAACAAAAACTGTGCTTACTTAGTGGTCGGACTTGATGATTTGATTCTTCTATCGACATTTTCGACAATTGGCCTTCTAGAGTGTTGTACATCTTTAACATCAAAGTTGACAAAAAGGAATCGACAGAACTTTCTTGCGATTAGCTGTTACAGCATCGGGACCATAAATGTACATATTCAGCAGTACGGTTTGCGTTTTCGCCTTTATCGAAGGAAAACTGTAAAATATGACTCATTTTTTCTTCGCTGGTACCCATTTTTGACGCGCGCTCAAGCAATACTTAGTTAAGTAAACGTAAAACTGTTTGAGTAGTTTTTTGAGTATGAAATCTAACGCCATCTAGCGTAACCCGATCTCACATATGTAATGTAAGATACGGATTACCAAAGCCATCTATAGCATATAAAATAGGTTGATGTTAATAAGAGGTATTGAGTTAGTGATGTTATTTTTTTTTTAAATTGCTCTAAATTGGTCGAATTATTCTCGTAGACTACCGATTTGAGGTA
>JAHXMU010017869.1:0-11138 GCA_019455685.1 Philornis downsi
TCATAAAAGTCTTCTTCTTCTTTTCCAAATCCATTAAGACAAAGAATTCATTTTGTTTTTGTTATATACATATAATAATAAAAAGTCGCCAAAATAAAAATTAACAACAAATTTAAAAAATCGCTAACACTAATAAATATCTGAAATTATTTTGTAAAACGTCCAAACACAAAAGTGTTTTTCTTCTCCAAATCGATAAATGTAAAATATGTGGTGTAAAATATAACGCACAGTCGCCAAACGAAAAATTACCAACAAAGTTAAAAAATCGTTAACACAAATAAATCGCTAAAATGACATTTTAAAACATCAAATCACAAAAGTGTTCTTCTCCAAATCGATAAAGAGTACGAATTTCTTGTTTTTCATACTTGATGTGATGTAAAGTATAAAAAGAGTCGCCAAAATAAAATTCGTCAACATCCAAATATTTCTTTAGGTGGAAAGAAGGTCACAGCTGTTTATTTGGAACGCCGGCCGCACGTTGACAACTATAATCCATTCATAAAATTTAGATTTCAAATCGAAATCCAGAATTATAGTTTTAAAAAACGACAATAATACGGAAACTGAACGTTTAGGGAGCTATTCCTAAGATACTTCGGGCATATATCGAATATATATATGTTTTTTTATCTATTTAAAAAAAAGATATGATTCGATAATTATGAGTTTGTAACATAATATGGTAGAGTTTCTTAGCAATTTGATCCTCAATTTTTTCTATATTAAATTAAATCGATTAGATACATCCCATATAAATTTGACAAATTTGATCTCCACTAACCACTGTGCTCACTCAACCATCATTACACAGTAGGGTGGCGGACCATGTGACACACACAGAAAACACATCACGTGCAACAAGTGCATTTGCGAACGATGGAAACGACAACTGTGTTGGCAGGCAGCACAACCAACTATTTCAGCGACCCAGTTAAGACACATGAGCAGCAGTATATGAACACCGTGGCAGTTACAACTGGTCTTAAGGTGAGCCGGCTGTTATCATCACCACCGAGCAGAATCTTTAAGATACAAGTGGATGCTGGTTATTGAGAGCTGGTGTTGTCGTTGGTACCTTCTAAATAAACTTTAACTGTAACTTCACTTTCTTCTTGGGATTCAACGCTTTCCATATCTCTGACGGATAGTTGTTAACTACTTCTACCTTATGATGGTGGCGGTGGTTAGTGAATGTCATTGCTATTGTATTTGATAGTACTAAACGCTTTGATATACTATCTATTTAGTTGGTCCGGTAGTCCGATAGTTAATGTTGTTGTTTTCACTACTGGTAAATTCCATAGTTTTTTTTTTTCTCCTTCTTTGTAGTTTTTATTTGCTGCTAAGTTCGCTCCCCTTCGTAATAGAAACCTCATAAAACTTGCAGCGTCACTGCCATTACCTACCGCTGTGGTTGACTCTTTTAATTTGGGGTGTTAGTCGATTCGCTCGTTCGTTCGCTGGTTATGGTTTACGTTACTATAATTACAAGTATTCCAATAGATAAACTTCTTAACTTAATGAAATGAACAACAAAGGCGGAGAAGAAAAAAAATGTATGCCCACCTTTTAAATACTGGACAAAACATGACCTTTCTTACTACCACACTAAATATGTGAGCAAGACCATCATCATCATCACCGGCACAGTTTGTCACCATAGACTTGTCCGCTTAGTCAGTGTTAAAGACAGCGATAGCGGCTACGTTGGCTGCTTTAACAGTAACCACCATCAACGAGTGTTTGAAAGGAAAAGTGTTTTATGTTTATACGTATCTAAAATACCTCTTCTGAATTCTCTCTTCTTGTCTTCTTGTGATGTAGTATTTTATATTTAATTACGAACAGCTTGAGGTTGAAGAAACGTAAAATCCACCGGCTACAGGGAACTGGTTTTAAAGTTTCACATTATTTCCGCCTTTCTTACAGTCAAAAATAACAAGATGTTTCTTTTAATTTGCAGCTGGATCTAAACTGATTTTTACAATTGAATGTTGTTTTATCATATCCCACTCTGGACAGTTTTATGAGGGCAATCGTAACTATTTTTATGATAGAGGAAGAACAAAGTTGACATAATACAATTATAATCATAGTTATAATTACACTTCAGTTGACAATATCAATAGTTTGTGGCTTGTCAATAGTCTATCGCCCTACACATAAAATGGTTAAACTTCTTTTGTTAGAGGCTGCACAAGTCAAGTTAGATTAACGAAACTTTCTCCCGATGGCCGCATGATCACTCTCTATCCGATCTGCATAGGAATTGTTAATATTTTTACAAAAATTTCACATTTAAAACTTTATCCGGCCCATCCATTACACTTCAGTTGACAATATCAATAGTTTGTCGCTTGTCAATAGTCTCTCTCTCTCTGCTACACATAAACTGGGTAAACTTTTTTTGGTAGAGGCTGCACAAGTCAAGTCAGATTAACGAAACTTTCTCCGGGTGGCCACCATGGGCACTCTGTATCCGATCCGCATACAAATTGTTAACATTTTTACAAAAATTTCACATTCAAAACTTTATCCGACCCATAGAGGCTTTGCCAAAATATATCTTTATACGAAGTACTGAAGATATTTATAATTTGAGACCCAAAAAAACACCCAGAAGAAAGCATCTAAAATATCAAGTATCTTTTGAGCAAATGTGTTCCACGATTTTCTAAGTGCGTTATCTTGGGCCACCAATTAATCCTGTACCTTCTTGTGCTTCCCATGTAATTCTTTAGTTCATACATTTCAGATGCACAAATTTGGACCAGTTTAGAACACATTAAGCGTTAGATAAATTTACGCCTGAGAATGTAAATGGCCCGCATCTCAAGCAACTACAAGCAACTCCCATACAAATTGGATTATTTCTTAAAATTCAGTCCTTTCCCTAATAGTTCCAAGCAGTAAACTATGATAACCTAGATTTTTGTCAATTGTATGGCTTTATAATGCTGTATAAAATTTGAGGAAGAAAATCGACAAAAAAAACGCATTGGTAGTTGTCCATTGATCTGTTCTTAAATTTAATCCGGCTCGAAGGACCATTTTTAATTTTGTTACCTTTAAATTTTGTAACTCCACCAAATCGAGAAAATGGGGAAAGAGAGAACTAAGATTCTTTTTTGGGGGATTCGAAATCCAGGAGGTTTGCTGGACAATTTTTAATACTAACGAGAGGAATCGAACCAAAAAAGCAAACTTTTATGTTTTTTTATTTACATTATAAGAACGAAATTTTTATAATATTCAAAGGGCAGTTGGTGAAGTGATGCTGGTAGCACTTGCTGACAAGAAAAAACGATGACTATTACAATTATTCGCAACAAAATAGGGGTTTTTCACAGTTACAAAGTTGTTTGAAATGGTATTTACTTTAACTAATAAATAGTTAATTTTAACAATTTATTCCAAATATTCGTCACACAATGTCAATTAAATTTAATTCAAGGCAATTCAATGGAATTTTACAAAATTCAGTAAAATTCGACGTAATTCAGTTTAATTCATCATAATTCATGAAATGGCATTGTTGGAAATGGCATTTACCCTAACAAATGAGTAGTTAATTTTAACAATTTATTCCAAATATGCATCATATACTGTTAATTCAATTTAGTTCAAGACAATTCAAATGAATTTTACATAATTCAATAAAATTCAACCTAATTCAGTATAATTCATCATAATTCATGAAAATTCGAAAACTGATGACCCCAGAAAATTTAGTGAAATTTAATGAAATTTATTAATATTCATTGTAATCCAACATAATTTTCAAAGAAGAAGTTTCACTGGCAGCTCTGTAATTTAGGGCCGATTGATTGGTGAATCAGAAAAGGCCTGCGAACTGAGACTCGGAGTACATCCCAAATATAAGAATTACAAATTTGATTATAATTAAAAAACTGCATCACAAAGTCCCCAAATAATAAATCACTTAAATATAAAATTTTCTATATCTTCCAAACGGAGCGATCAATTGCTAAAGGACCAAGTTTTCGAAATCCTAAGAAATATGGAGAAAGCGGTATCCATTATATTGTACAAAGAAATATTAAAAATTCCTCCAAAAGAAAAAAATCGCTAAAATATAAATATATTCATATCTCGGAATCGATGCAGTCCATCGTAAAAACAACCAACTTTCCGCTTTTCTAAGGGGCTTCGGAAAAATGATATCCATCACAGTGTATCGAAAAGTAATCAAAAAGGGATGAAAAAAAAATGCCTGTAATGTAGAAAAGTCTATATTTCGAATATGGAGCGGCCAATGATCAATTATTCGATTTATTCGATCGTATAGTGTAAATAAATATTCAAAAATTCGCAAATGGAAAAAATCTTTAAAATACAATATATCGTAGACAGACTATTGACTAACCAATTTTTACATGTTGTCAATTTTTAAAGTGGCTAAGATCAAATTATCGCTAAAATAAAATTATGATCGTCTCACAAAAAAGGATCGTATCTAATTGCTTAATCAAGTCTTTCGGGTTTTCAAGGGACTTAAATAACAAATTTGAAAACGGTGCGCTCAATTACGAAAACAATAATAACAATTTGTTTTTACATAACAATCTTACAGAGCAGCAAACGAAAAATCAAAAAAATTGTTGAAATACAAACAAGTAAATCTAGCAGAAATAATAATATATAATCACGAAAATAACTAACTTTTTGGAACTAACTGGGATTTGGGAATAAAATCGTTCTTCAGCGACCTTTACGCCATTGGGTTCTAGACTTTCGGAACTAGTCCAGCGTCAAACCGTTTCATACCTAAAAAGTGGTGTAAAATGGTATTAAGTTGATATTTGAGACACAAATGTTGAGCGGATTCTTCCCTTTTCAGTTACCATTTTCCTCACTTTATCGATTTTAACTTCAATTGCAGACATTAATGACCGATTAGAGCCAGGCAAATCTTCCACCACAGCTCAACCAGTTTTGATTTGCACTGTACCACTCATATGCAAATTTTTTTTAATAAAGTCGATTCACTGTAAGCCTTCTGTGATATTTTCGGCATCCTAAATTCCATCTGCAATACAAAATTCGAAACAAATAGAATTTTTTGTTCCATATTTTTATCCATTGCAAAAATAATAAAACACACTTGAGATGAACTGACAAAATCGAGCATTGTAAACAATCTAAACATAATCCGCGTCCGCGTATAAAGAACAGTTATGACAATTTAGCGCTAAAAAGAATACTGACAATCCCTTTAAGCGGGCCAATTCTCCGTGCTTGTAATGACATTTGCCAACTAATATTATCCTGTCAGTAGAAATTATATTGAAATTAGAAATTATATATATTTTGCTAAATTACTTTAATACTGAGTTGTTGTTTTTATTGTAACTCCTGTTCAACTTTTCATCTGTCCTCTTGTTTTTGGTGGTTTTACAACATTTGTTTGTATTATCAAAAAGTTACGCATTTAATATGGAAATTACAAAATTATTCTCTTCTAAACTCGTCTCCAAATGTTTGACCTGAAAAAACAACTGAGGGTCAGGCATACGAATGTCGTCCATATATCATAGAATATACTTTATTTAAGTTTTCACATCATATCGTAAATGAACTTGAACTTATCAACTAAACTACAAAGTATAAACATGCATATTTATGTGCGAGTATTTAATGTGTCCACATACATACATCTGTAAGCTCTATTTGCATATAGTATGAGTATACTTGCACTACTATGATATTTAACGAATCATGTTCGTCTAAATGTTGTTAACATTGAATGTCAGTGTGTCATATGGCAATACTTGATACTCTGCTGGTGGATGCTGAGATGCTGCAGCTCTCGCAGTTGCATTCAACGAGGGTGAAATACATGATGACGATGATGATTTCTCGGAGGCACAGAACCTATGACAATTACATGGATACTCGTATATATGGGAGAGAGCGATAGAGAGTAATACATTTTTATAGGGTTTGCAGTTGAGTTCGCCTGCGCATGTCTTGTGACCTTCAAAATCTTTATACATGGCGAGAAGAACAACAGCAACAACTCCAAACATAAACAATGCGTTCATACTTCGGGGTCTTTACGTAAAACAAATCGCCATTTATCTACGACGTCCAGATGCAGAGGCGTAAGTAAGTAAGCGGAAAAATCCTTTTACAGGAAATGCTGAACTGCTGTTACAAATGATAATGGCGATGTGACGGTAGACGTATGTAACAAACACCAACTGCACATATACTTGCAAACAAGCATACACACTCCGATTCATGCATACGAGTACACACTACTTATTTTCAAGGGATTTGAGAGATTGTGGTCGATATTATTTGTGTAGGTGGCTGGCTATTAGGGAAAGCGAGAGGTAAGGAAATTGGTGGGAAAATCATCATAAATCCTAGAAACTGAATTGAAGGACAAACACAAATTTAAAATAACAATACTTAGTATACATTTAGCTTTTGTAATAACATATCATTATGGTGCACGCTAAAGCAAGTGGGCAGTGCCATCCACTATCCAGGTTTATTAAATTTTTCAGTTTCGAAAGTAAAATTAAATAAAACACACATAAGGCTATGATTTCAATGAAACGTTTATTTCATTATAATGCTTAGACCTTGCCATTATGTACGAAACACAATGTCATTTAAATGACCCTCTCTGGTCATCGGTGGCAGCAGTAGATCATTATGGGGTAGTTTTCGACCACTTTTTCACACACTTCAGGCAGTATCTCGGCGATAACTTGACGAATGTTGGTTTTCATATGCTCTAACGTTTGGGCATCATCCGTGTAAAAACGGATTTTGCCGTAGCCATACAAAAAAAGCCTAACGCCGTCAAATCGCATGATCTTTGTGGTCAATTGACATGGTCAAAACGTGAAATTACGCTTTCTGGAAATTTTTCATGCAATAAAGCCAAAATCGGTCGTGTTGTATGGCTTGCGGTACCGTCTTGTTGAAACCACATATCGTCCAATTTATATTGTTCAATTGCAGTCTAAGGAAAGTCAGTTATCATACGGCCATAGCGCCCTGAATTGGAATTCGGGTTATCCGCCACACCTCCAGTAACAGAAGCGATATATTCGTTAGTGCGTACATTGCGATGATGCACGGTTCTGACCACATCTGTAACGCTTCTAGTCTGTTCAAATTTCTTTATAATGTTGTCAATTTCTTGCACTACAGGATAATTATGACGACCACAATCACCCCGTATAGCACGTAAAGTATCCACGTTTGCATCATCACTTTTGTAGTAAGTTTTTTAAGTATTTTTACGTGTTCTTCGTTTGTTAAACGATCCATATTCGTAAATGGTAAATCTTCGACTAAATAAATAACACTTCAGATGACAGGTATTTAACAGCTGGCAGCCTTGCCAGACCGGCGATTTCGAAACCATTAAATGGATAACCCTGTATTTCTGTCTTATCAAAAGCAAATATCTAAATTTCGCCTAAGCAACGTTGACCAATTTTAATTTATTTATTTATTCAGGATTGACCTTAAGGCCGATTTGATTAAATTACAATATTACAGCATATCTTCTCCATAATTCAATAACAAAACCATTATACAGGGTGTCCGTCGGGAAGGTATACTACTTTGTTTTGTCGCCATTTTAGTAAACATTAGTCTTGACAGTTCATATTTGGTAGTCGTGAAGTAGAGACGTGGCAAATTTATTATGGAAAAATATTCGATAAACCAACGTGTTTTAATCGCTAAAACATTCTATCAAAAGCAATCATCGATTACTGTGACGATGAGAAAGTTACGTGAAATTTTTGGGAGAAGCAACGTGCCAACAAGACGTACTATTTATCGTGTAGTGAATGATTTCGAAGAAAGGGTTTGTAGCCGATAGAGCCAAGTATGGACCATAACGTACTGCAAAATCGGCTGAAAACATTACTGCTGCTTAAGAAAGTGTTCAAAATAATCCATTAACCTCAATTCGACGCCGTGCTCAGGAGCTTGGTCTTCAAAGAACAACTTTGGTCACAATTTTGCACAAGGATTTGCATTTGTTTCCATTTAAGATTCAGTTGATACAAGAGCTTCCTCCACAAGACCATTTACGTCGCCGTACATATGCCAATAAGATGTTACAGCTCGCCCATGACAACCCCGATTTTCATGAAAAAATCATAATGAGAGACGAGGCACATTTTCATTTGAATGGATATGTGAATAAACAGAATAGTCGGTTACGGGCAATGGAATATCCTCAAATTATTCATCAGTCACCTTTGCATGCATTAAAAGTGACAGTCTGGTTTGCAATTTGGTCAGGAGCAATCATTGAATCTTACTTCTTTGAAACTGAAAACAGCGTAACGGTAACTGTCAGTGGGGAGTCATATTGTTATGTTATGATTTAAAACTTTTTAACGCCACAACTGCATGCTTTGGGCTTGATTAACATGTGGTATCAACAAGACGGCGCCACATCGCTTACAGCCAGGATTACAATGGAATTACTGCCAGACCTCTTTCCACAACAAGTTATTTCAAAAAATTGTGATGTTGATTGGCCTCCACGGTGGCCTGATTTGACTGCTTCAGACTTCTTTTTGTGGGGATATCTGAAAAGCAAGGTTTGAGCAACTCAAACAAAATATTCGTGGTGAAATTAATGAAATACCGAAATTAATGAAATGTGTGAGAATGTAATGAAAAATGTGCTCAAAAGGGCTCGCATTTGTGAGGCTAACAGAGGCGGACATTTGTCTGATAATGTATTACATACATAATTGCCGACATTAAATATAGCATTTATCAATATAAGATCCATGCTCTTTCATTTAATCAAAAATTATAAACAAACAAAGTAGTAGTAGTGCCGACGGACACCCTGTATAACTTTACAATACTAATATTATAAAAATATTATGTACCTGAATAGCAGAAAAATATGATTTACAATAAGACAGTCTACTTCACTTATTAGAATTTACGGAATTATAACTTTAATTGGAATTTACAGCTACTCCATAATATAACATTTGTTAACATTTATACAGAATTCATATAGATTTTCAACAAAAAGACGCTTAGCAGGCAATTTATATTACTTCATCACTGTGCTCAGTGAAATGTAAAATTTGTTCTATTTCTTTTGTTTTGCTCTTTTTTCTTTTGCAGTTTTCATTTCATTTCAAATTTAATCGCCCACAAACTGTTATTGCATTTGAAAGTGTACAGTTCTGTTGCACAACACCGACACTTTTCGCCATAAATACCAAACTGTCGAAGGCGCAACAATTCGTCTGAAGTGAAATAAATAAATGTCGGATGGCGCCGACGTAGCAGTGGCAAACGGTCGGCATTTGATTAACAGTTTTTGAAGCTAATTGATTTAACTTGGCTGGCTTTTTTGCTTGTGCTACTGGTAGCGTTGCAGTTTACGCATAACTCCGCTTAAGCGGCAATTGCAGCTTTGAGTCCGTTATGCATTTTAGATTGGTGGCAGTTGCGGTTATTTCTTTATTTGTTGCAAAAGTAAACAATTTAAATTATAACACAATTATTTGCACGCACACTTCATGTTTTCTTTGGCTTTATTGTGTTGTATTTCGTTTCCAATTCATTTTTTTGTTGTTTTTTTTTTAATGTGCAATTAATTTGTGATTTTCGCTTGTTGTCTATTCTCTTTTGGCGGGCGTAAAGTGAGTGAGTAAATGAATCATTTTTCATCATCTACAAGTGAAACGAATGCAGATAAGACAAGACAAATTTAGCAAAACTGATAGAACATATCGCTTAGTGTTTGCTTCCATCATCTCTTGTTTTCGCTGTTTGTTGTCATTCCAGAAAGAGTTCATACGAGGAGAACATTTCCATTATCACCGAACAAAACATTTTCAAGTAATCTCGATTTTTGTTTTTTTTTTTTTGTTTTCATACAATGAAAAAGTGTATAATTATGCTTAAAACAAATGAGCAATCATTAAAGTTCAAATTCCAGTAGCAAAAGAGTGTCGGAAGAGTTTCCGAATTTATTGTTATCATAAAAGGGTATTAATCATCAATAGTTGACGGTGAAATAGAGTTATTGGTCTAGCGGTTTCTGGGATCGAACCCTGTGGATTGTTTCTAAATTGTGGTAGAAATTTGCGGTTTTGGAATTTGTTGTTAGTGACAAAAAATTGACTCCATTGCAAACAGATTGTAAACGATTTTTCCAATCCCTTTTGTTATACCTCGTAAAAAAGTTGAAAAATTAGTTATTTCATTCACATAAAAAAAATTGCTTCTAAAGATGTAAAAAAGAAGCACATATATTGTCATAGGAAGAAAACTTTTTTTTGTGATACTTCTTAAGTACTTTTTTCACTGCATATGTTAAGGGTGAAGTTGTGATTGGGGAACCTCCCAGAACCCTTTGGAAGAATTTTGGAAGCAACTCACGCTGGACATTTGTCTGATGATAGCTAAATTGAGAAAGCGGCTGGTCTCAATAACGTAAACGGTGAGCATCTGAGGCAAATAGGCAACATCTGCTACTCAATCTCAACTCACTTCAACGCAATCAATGGTCGTTGCCAGCCATAACAATAAGATCGAATGCGATGACCTGATAAGTTGTTAATCTAATTAGTTAATATTATTATAGCAACAAAAATGAAATACTATTGAAACAAATTTTTGTTTTACGTACATTTTCATTAGTGAAATAGACAGGTTTTTAGTAGCTTTTAGGAAATTTATAATAATAATAAGAAATAAATAAGAAGAACCATTATAAGTGATAATCTATGAAAATCAATGTAATATCAAATTCTTTCGTTTGAAAAATTGTGACTCTCAGTTATGCCAAAGTGCTTTTTGGGATGTCAAAAATAGTCTTATACAGGGTGGGTCATAAGGATGTTGGCGGTTTAAATATTCAATTAAAAAAAAAATACGAAACATAAAAAAAATATATTTGTATTTTTAAAAAGTAGAAGCATGGGAATTTTTAAGACTTAAAAATAGTGTTGTCCAAATGGCTTCCCTCGGCTGCTTGACACTCTTGGAACCGAAGTCGCAAATTTTGGAAAACTCGTTGAAAAGTTGTTCTCGGTATTGTGTTAGTTTCCTGAATAATGTTCCTCTCCAACTGCTCTAAATTGGTCGGATTA
>JAHXMU010017870.1:0-17030 GCA_019455685.1 Philornis downsi
TTTAACTTACATATGACGGAGAGAGCGAAATGGAGCATTAAAGCGTATGAGCGCAAGTAGATCCGGACAATCAATATATCACTAAACAACGGCATGAAGAAACATAACAGACGCTATGTTCCTTCTGGCCTCCAAAGTTTGCAACGAAATGAATGCACAGCGCCTTTCATAGGACGGTAAAGGAGAAGTAAGGTTAAGTGACGACAAAGCATACCTTAGAAACACTTTCTGTACTTTTTCAATCCGCATAGAATGAACTGATGCAACAGGATTCCAAATAACCGATGCATACTCGAGTTTGGAACATACAAAAGCAGAGAACAAAATTTTGTTTGTGTAAGGATCAGAGAATTTATACATATTTCTACGAATAAAATAAAACATCGCATAAGCTTTTGGTATAATGTAATCTAGGTGATTTTTGAATGTAAATTTGAAGTCAAAAACTACCCCTAAATCAGAAAATTCAAGAATTTCTTCCAAGATTTCATGATATGACGAATTAATTGTATTTCTACAGCGATGGAATGCCAGTTTAAAACATTTCTTAGTATTGAATGGTAAATCATTAGCTTTAGACCAAATAGCAATCCTATCTAAATCTTCCTGCAACAACGTAACATCATTCAACGTGTATATTGATTTACAAATCTTTAGATCATCTGCATACATAAGATATTTTGAATTTTTCAAACACATGCCAATATCATTAACAAAAATATTGAACAATAAAGGCCCAAGAATACTACATTGTGGAACACCAGAGGTAGAATAATAACAATCAATACAAACAGTACATACCCGATTACCCAAATACGATTTCAACCAATTTAAGGCATTGGAATGGAAACCGAATTTATGAAGCTTAAATAAGAGAATATCATGGTGAACTCTGTCAAAAGCTTTAGAAAAGTCCGTGTATATCGTGTCTACTTGAACACCACTTTCAAATTCATTTAAACAGAAATTACTAAAAATAGCTAAGTTAGTAGTTGTGGAACGGCCACAGCACGGAAAACCCGTGCTGATTACGGTTAATATGCCTCTTTATTAAAAAATATATATACCATCTACCCGCGTTTTTTTTTTTTGTTATTGTCATTTCGCGACTCCGTTTTCGATCCCCACACTGCGCAACCACATCGTTTTCAGCGACGGTAACACAAAACAAAATATTTTGTGTTCCCCTCATTCCCTTCATATACAATTGTTATTGTAATTCGCTTTGCGTCGTAGCTTTCAATGCCCCTACATTACGCAGCTACTCCGCTTACGGCGACGATAACAAAACACCAAAAATCGTGTGTTCCCCCCGCTCCCTTCTTAAACTATCGTTATCAACACTTTTGTCTGCTGCGCAGTGCGTGTGTGTGCGTATGAGCAAACCGCTTATCGCTAGTAGTCATTGCGCTCTTTGCTAACTCTCCCTGTCTCTGTGCACAGTGGGCCCGAACGGAACAAAAATTGGTCCAAAATATTTTGTTCCTTTATGTCGTAGGAAATTAAATTTTTTTTTGGAAATTTAATCAAATTAAAGCGGAAATCGAAAATTAATACGACATTTTAAAATTTTTGTGGTTTTAAAGAGAAAATCTTATTGGTATTAAACTAAAACCCGTTTCGACCAATAAATAATTTGGATTATCTGGATTGTATGTTTTTGCACTCTGTATCGTCTACTAATACGTAGTTTTTTTTATAGGACAGTGGCATCGGTAGAGCAAAATTTTCCTCAAATTTTGCCCTGTAAAATAATACAAATTTATTATTAAAATTTGAAAATTGTTTTTCCATTTTTTTTGTGGGATTTATATACTTTAATTGGTTTCTCCGAAATCATAATTTATTTTTACCTGAAATAGTAGTCGTTTCGACCCCAATTTTGTCATTTTTACCGACCTTATATAAAATATGGCTGAACTTAAAGCTTTAATTAGAAGCGGTGATCGGTTGACCGATTTAGGGCAATTGTTCACATCAATGCCTGAAGATGAGCACACTACTCATTCTCTTGGAGTTCACAGACAAGAGTTTATCAGGCATTGCGAAGCTTTCCGTGATTGTTACGAAGATATTTGTGACAACGCGGACCCGTCGGAAATTTCTATTGAGGTAATAAAACCGAAATATATGTCGGCATATAAATCATATGTCCGGGGACTGGCATTCATTGATGCGTTCATAGAGAAATTGAAAAATTGAAATTAAAAAGAAATCAGCCTCTATCCCAATTAATCTTCCCTCATGTGATACTGAAACCTTCTCGGGAGATTACAAAACATGACCCACTTTCAGAGATATGTTCTCTGCCCTATACAAGGATAATGACCACATTAGTAATATCCAAAAAATGTATTACTTAATGCAGAAAACAGAAAGCGAAGCACGTGATATCATAAAAACGGGCCCCATGACTAATGAGGGTTTTGCGATGGCCAGTTAAAGACACTTTTCAATCTTGCCATTGTCGATAAAGAATCTGGTCCCACTATAAAGCGATTGCAGCGAACTATCAATCACTGCATAATCAATTTATCATTATTGGGAATTGAGACAAAGAACTGGGATGTAATTTTCGTGTTTATCTGTTCTACACGACTACCTGCAGTCACCCTCGGACTTTGGGAGCAATCCCAGGGGACCAGCTCCAATTTACCCACTTGGGAAAACATGGACAAATTTCTGACATCAAGATATCAAGCGCTAGAGTCAGTTTACGATATCAAAGGAGCGCATTAACCGAATCCGCCTTCGAATACCGGTCATGTTAGGAAAAATTCAAATGCTAAGAATCGAAAGGAAGATTGTAGAAAATTTAAAAGTTTTGCTACCACGGTTCCCGTTGATAACACTCAGCGGAATACAATCCTATCTAATACTTTCCAGCGGAGATGCCCCTTATGTTCCGAACCCCATCCACTTAGATTATGTACAGAATTTCTACAAATGTCTGTCTAAAATCGTATAAATATGGCGAAAAGGCTTAGATGCTGCACAAATTGTTTAGCATCATCTCACACATTCAGTACATGTAAGAGCTAAAATGTTTGCTATCATTGTAAGCAGAAGCATCACTCGTTGCTTCATCGTGCGAGATCTTCGCAACAACCCGGTCGAAATCCCAGCGAGCTCACTGAAAATTCTCAAAATATGGGAATTCCAGCCCGTTCAGACGCTGTTGATCATCCTACGACATTAACGGCTGCCCGTTCAATGCAGACATTTGCAACGCAGTTGAAAATGTCGCCATACTCCACGGTCCTTTTGGGAACAACCGTTGTTGAAGTATGTTACCACGGTGTGAGATGTTCAGCTAGAGCCTTAATAGATCCTGCTTCTCAGGCCACATTTATATCGAAAAAACTACAGAAGAAACTTGAATTGCCTCTTTTCACAGCCCCTACAGCAGATATTGTCGGACTAAAATATGCAAATTATTGATAGGGTCTCCTATTGATCCGAGTTTTGAGATATCCACTAATGCCTATGTAGTAGAAAAGTTAACTGGTCGTCTTCCTACATATTCAGTGGCCCAATTGGTAAATTCTGATTTACCAGAAGTCACGTCAAGTGATCTAAAGTGTTCGCATATGTACTTATTGCTAGGCGACGACGTATATTCGAAAATTATGCTTGCCGGCGTCCAGAAACATTCGAGTGGTAACCTCATTGCTCAAGAAACGCTGTTCGGCTGGATTTTAACAGGCAAAATCTCTCAACCCAGGCCATTACAATCGGTGGTTTCATATTACAACGATCAACTCTTACGATTTTGGGAGATTGAAGACGTGCCGAAGCCACACATAGTTTCTGAGGAAGATAAATTATGTGAAGAGTTGTATCGTCGTACAACATATCGCAACGAAGATGGCAGATTTGCCTTTTAGACGTGAATACCCTATAAATATGCAGTTAGGACTGTCCCGAATCGGATCCATTTCGCTATTTCTGCGAAATGAATCCCGTTTACTTAAAAACCCTGATTTTAAAGACCAGTACGATGGAGTACTGAAGGAGTATTTTACTCTGGGTCGTATGACCAGACTGAGTACTAGCGATACTCAGAATCAGATTTCGTCGTATTATCTTCCTCACCACGCTGTATTCAAACCGGACAGCGCCACCACCAAACTTCGTGTGGTGTTTAACGCCTCTAGCCCCTCGTCAAATGGCGTAAGCCTTAACGGGCCCCGTTTTAGCAGCCGATTTGACGGTACTAATCCTTAGATGGAGATTTTTCCGGTATGTGTTCAATGCGGATATTGAAAAAATGTATCGAAAAATACTTGTTAATCCCGTACACACCCCCTATCAAAGAATAGTTTACCGCGATCATCCAAATGATGATATTCAGGATTTTGAACTGAATACGGTAACTTTTGGTGTCAACTGCGCCGCCTACTTAGCGATACGGACACTATTTCAACTTGTCGAGAATTGTGAATTTCAGTTCCCATTGGCAAGTGAAATTATTAGACGTCACATGTACGTCGATGATGTTTTAGCTGGTGCTCATAGCATAAATGAGGCCATTCAGAGTCGCAATCAACTTGTTGATGTGCTAAACTCTGCTGGTTTTGGCCTTCGCAAATGGACGGCTAACACTCAAACTTTATTACAGTGTTTGCCCCCGCAATATATATGTACATGATTCTGAATTTTTGAAAATTTCTGATGCTAGTACCACGAAGACTCTGGGTTTACGTTGGAACTCAGGAAAAGATTGTTTCTTTTTCAAAGCCGTTTCGACCCATAATAAATCATCAGTCACCAAACGAGCCGTTTTGTCTGAAATTGCCAAATTATTTGATCCTGCCGGATGGTTGGCCCCGAAAATAATAGTCGCAAAAATTCTAATGCAACAAGTTTGGAAATGCAAAACTGGCTGGGACGATTGCTTAAGACCCATGACTCTACGCAAATGGCATGAGTTTTTAGCCGATTATAGTGAGATCGAAATGATCGAGATCCCCCGTTGAGTTGACTACAACCCAGAAAATGAAGTTCAACTTCATGCGCTTTGTGACGCTTTTGAAAAGGCATATGCGGCCTCACTATACATTCGCATTAAAAACGCTGTCGGTAATATCACGACACATTTGCTAGCTGCAAAGACTAAAGTGGCGCCTATCAAGGTTGAGACCTTGCCCCGTTTAGAGCTCTGCGGTGCAACTCTATTGGCCAGAATGGTCGAATCTCTTCGTAAAGAATTGAGAATCGACACCATTCCAACATATTATTGGACAGACTCTACAATTGCCTTGTCGTGCCTTCAGAAGCCCCCGTGCCATCGGCCCACCTTTGTAGTGAACAGGTGCTGTCACCAACTCTGACGTACGATGAATGATTCCCCAAAATTCCCCCCTATAATGGCAGGTTCACCAAATTGTACTTGGAATATGTCCACAAAGCGTCAGTGCACGGTGAAAACTCATTGATGTTTAGATTGATGAGATTCGAATTTTGTGTCCCTAGACTGAAGAATCTTGTTAAAACTATTATTCACAACTGCCGAGCATGTGCCCTATACAGAAGGAAAGCCGTTGATCAAATTATGGCCGCCCTCCCTTCAGAAAGAACATCTCTTTTACGTCCTTTTACATGTACAGGTGTTGATTTCGCCGGCCCCTTCGAAATAAAGTCGTATATAGGTAGGGGTTGTCGAGTCACAAAAGGACATGTTCTCGTCTTTGTTTGCTTTGCGACAAAAGCAATTCATCTTGAAGCAACTAACGATCTATCAGCAGATTGCTTCATTGCTGTTTTCCGATAATGGAGCACCATTCGTTGGAGCTTCCAATGTTCTTGGTCGAGACCAAGCCCATTTTTTGACTGACGTAAAGCGTCAGTTAATATCTAAAGATGCCTTCCAACTTATGGAATGGCATTGTATACCCCCTGGAGCTCCGCACATGGGAGGCCTATGGGAAGCCGGAGTCAAAAGTTTCAAAGCTCACCTCAAAAAGATCTCTAACACCCAGAGATTCACTTTTGAGGAATTTGCTACCATGCTTGCCAGAATTGAAGGTTGCTTGAATTCTCGGTCGCTAAGTCCAATGACTGATAGTCCAAACGATTTGGCACCTTTGACTCCTGGGCATTTTCTTATAGGCTCCGCTTTTTTGTCAACACCTGAACCTAATGCCTCGATCGGCTAGCTTAGTTATGTCAAAAGGTGGCAGAAACTTAAAGTCCTCCACCACTATTTTGCCAGACGCTGGAAAGAGGAATACTTGGTGGAACTCCACAAACGTAACAAGTGGAAGTTTCCCCAGAAAGACTTTGAAGTTGGCTACATGGTCGTCATAAGGAAGGATGGTCTTCCCCCTAACGAATGGAAGATAGGCAGAGTAAAGAAAGTCTATTTAGGCCCCGATAAAAAAAAATTACGAGTGGCTGATGTACGAACTGCCAATGGCGTTCTTACGAGGCCAGTTGTCAAGCTCGTGCTTCTCCCCAATTCCGAGTAGAACTAATGTCTCTTTTTTTCTTCTCTGTGTCGTGTTCGTCCCTATAGCATAATGTCTACCCCGAAGAGCGGAAGACTAGCTGCAGGTCATGCCTGCAGCCCCACATATTGCGCCGTTGCCCTCGATTCCGTGCAATGGACCCCGCCAAGCGTCTCAAAGCTGTCAGGAGGCATAAATACTGCCTTAATTGCTTGTCGGAGTCCTACTTGGTAAAGAATTGCACCAGTCGGGAACGATGCCGAGAGTGTCTGGCCGACCATCATACGATGCTACATCCTAGGCATAATAAAGGGGGCAATGGCCGTAAAAACAATTTCCGCGGCAATGATAGCCGCCCCGGCAACAATTCCGACAACAAAAAGCGTTGCAGCCGAAGTCGAAAGCAGAACCAAAGACGTGAAGTGGCCACAACCCACAACCAAGGCCAGCACCAGTGTTCCTGCAAACAACAGCCTTCGACAGAGTCCTCTGCTTCGACCATCGTTATACATGTTCATTCTCGTCATTATTGTACTGTTTTATTTATTATTGTTCAGTCCTTTTGTTGAATTATATAATTGAATGCTCGTCCATCCGTATATGTATATGACCCAGTCTAGCTTCTGTTTCCCTCTATATTGCATTCCTGCAAGGAGGGCGGGATGTCTAGCTGAGCACCCTAATAGTTTTAAGTACAATGAATTGTTACCCTTAAGTGCAACCCTAAATATAAAAAAAGAAGAATAAGTCACTTGTAATCAAGACGTCAAGCTAACCCGAAGGTAAAATATACCCCCGAAGTCAATAATAAAATTTATATAGAAAAAACGAAAAATTTAATGTTGTTTTTATTTCTCACCCCGGTTTGGATAATTAATTTATTCGCCCCCACACCCAAACATCCGTAAGGAGAAGAGAAATTATTTTTCTAAACTTTTTAATAATGTTGATTGTACTCATTTATGCGGATTTTGAGATGTCATGGTTGTGTTGGTAGTAGGAATGTAGTTTATAATGGAAATGTCGATGAGGTTAATTCGTTTTTTGCTAGTAATTCACAAACTAATACAACTGATTTTGAATTTGAATCATTTCATAACGTTGATGATTCGATAGCGTTTAGATGTGTAAGTACTGACGAAGTCGCTGTAGCTTTGAATAAAATTAAATCTAATTCGGTTGGTGTGGATGGTATTCCGGTACAATTTTTAAAATTAATTTTTCCTTATATGTGTGAAATTGTTACTCATTTAATGAATTCTATTTTGACAACGTCTGTTTTTCCACAAGTTTGGAAAACTGCCCGTGTTATTCCTATACCGAAATCTGCTACTGTAAATGGGCCTGATGATTTGCGGCCTATTTCTATTCTCCCTGTACTATCTAAGGTTTTTGAGCACTTATTGAAAGATCAAATTATGGCACAATCTGGGAGTAAAATTATTGAAAATCAGTACGCTTTTCGACGGGGTTATAATACAAGTTTACTTTTGTCTCTAACCGATACCATCAGGAAGGACATGAATTGTAACATGTATAGTGTTCTGGTTTCTTTGGATTTGTCTAAGGCTTTTAACTCCATATGTCACAGATGGATGATAGAGAAACTTATATATAAGTTCAACTTTTCTATCTCGGCTTGCAAACTCATTTTGTCTTATTTATGTGACAGATTTTAGTTTGTAAATTTGAATGGAAGAAATTCGAATGTCTTGGCTCTAAACTCGGGCGTGCCGCAGGGCTCGGTCTTAGGACCACTTCTTTTCTCATTTTATGTTAATGATCTAATGGATTATTTAGATAATGTAATTTGTTCTGCGTTCCTATTTGCTGATGACATTTTGCTTTAATAGTGATCGAGATTTTCCTGATGCACTGGAGAATAAAACAAATTATTGCCTCAACTGCACTGTGCAATGGACTGTTCATAACTCATTAGTGATTAATCCGTTTAAGACTAAAGCTCTTTCGTTTGGCTGGCCGAGTAGTAATGCAGGATATAACATATATTTAGGGCGCAGGAGAATTGAGTTTGTTGATAATTTTAAATGCTTTGGTATTCTGATCGACAATAGGCTGCATTTTGAAACTCATATTAACTCTGTGCGCTCCAAAGTATATGGAGTATTACGTAGCCTCTACTCAACTAATATTTATCTGACGATTAGGGTCAAATATAGACTGGCTTGGGCGCTTCTAATGCCTCAAATTATTTATGGGCTAGAAGTAGTATCGGGAACAACATCACTGTTTCGAAATTAAAATTGCAAGATTCATTTTTAGTGTACGTAGGCTTGAACACATTTCCGTATATATGAAAAGAGAGTTAGGTTGCTCTTTTAATAATTTTGTGAATTATCGTAATTTAATGACTTTTTATAATGTTTTCAAAAGTGGAGTGCCTGTTTCACTATATGGATTGTTTCAGTTTTCACGCTCGACAAGAAATATACAAATCATTATACCTACAATAAATATTTCAGCATTTGAGAGATCTTTCCTTATTAGGATCGCTCGATATTGGAACCATTTGCCTAATGACTTAAGAGTATTCTCTTATTCTAACAATGTTTTTCGTTCAGGAATTTTTGCACACTTTTCTTCAACGGAAATTTAATCATTTTTTTTAATAGGATCGATATAACTTTCATTTTAATTTGTTTAATATTATTTTTTTTCTTTTTGGAATTACGGCTGGGATAATATTAATTTATATATATACATATATATTTATACATCTATTTAAATAGATTTAAGATTGTTATAGATACTCAGGAATTTATTGCTGTGTAATACGCATTTTTGACCTTAAAGGCTTAGTATTACTGTTTTTTTTTTTTGGGAAAATAAAAAACAATAAATACAAGAATAACAAATACCACCAACAGCACTATAGGCACCGTATGGTCAACAGAAATAATACTATCCGGATCAGCATCAATATTATTGGCATCAACCTTAATCCCAACAGCATGGAAGCTACCAACAAAATCCAATGGGCCAACAGGGGTATCATCTCTACTATTGAATCAATAGGCAACCGGTTTGACATATAGCCCCACAAGATTTGGCTAAGTGGGAGCTAAAGTTCGATGGCACAAATATATCTTTTACCGTCGAAGATTTTACATTCCGCGTAATTGCCCTTGGAAGACAGTGATGAAAGGTTTTCATCACTTGGTAACGCACGCAGCAGATCGGCTATACTAAACAAAGAAGACGCAAGGCCTGATATGAACGAAATGATATGATATGAAATGTTAATGGAATTCAGGTAAAAGGTCTCATGGATAGTGGAGCACCAATAAGTTGCCTCGGCATTATTTGGAAAGAGCAAAGGAAATGAAAGCCGAAATAATAGATTTTAAATCGTCTATAAAAACTGCGGATGTGCGAACCATTCTATCGTTGGTAAAATAAAGGTTGTGACGACATTATATTTTATATTTTAGAAATTATGATGAATTCAATACATTAATTTTCCATTTAACATTTCTCTTTATATTTTTGTTTCATTACTTTTTCATTATTTCTGTACAATTCCCTTTACATTGCACCCTAATTAATTTGCGTGCCTTTGAGTTAAAGAGCACAATAGAGAATATAAATGAGTAATTGAGTGAAAAGTAATAACTCAATGAAAACCAATTGTAAAAGCTTTCACTCACCACCGTAGAAACACAAACACACTCACTCGTGGTAACATGTAACGTTGCGCTCAGTAAGTTGTTGTTTTGGTGAGATATTCAGCATACGAAACGGTGATGAGTAAAAGCTTATGATCATTGAGTGTTAAATATGTGGTTCGTTACAGATATTGCCTATAAATAACGATGTCTTGTAAATTCTAAGATCAGTTGGTGTGTCACTTGGGACAGAGCAAGTTATCAAAGGCGCTAGATTTTAGTGATAGCTAGTCGGTGTCTTAAGGTGGGAATACACGACATGTATTTTACATATCGCATGTCACTTTTTTGACCCCTGTTTTTCGTATGTCTGTCAAAATTATGAAAAAAAACGCGGCGTTCAATTTTATGTGTCCAAAAGTACATGTGTAAACCACATAACATTGTCCTTAACAGCTGATGTTGTTATGATACAAAAAACCATTTTTTTAAAAGCAATCATTAATACTCTTATTTATACTGTTAATAAATTACTTACTTTTGCGTTTTGTCTATTCATTTTAAATTATTTTTATTTTATTATTTTTTTTTTGTAGTCGTTCAACACTTGACGCTTTGTTGTTTATAATAAAACAGCTGACGGCGATACGGTTTACATACAAAAATAGAGCACGCTCTATTTCAAAAATTGTCATATGTATTGCATATGGCATGGTGCATATGGCATGTTTGACAGGGGCCACATGGCATGCATAATTTTTTGGTATGTAAAAGTGACATGCGATATGTACAATACATGTCGTGTTTAATAAATTGCTCCTATTCAAACAAATACGCCTGGTGTAGCTAGATACGTACACAGTGTCGGTTACATAGCGGTTTGTGCGAATAAGCTCCAGTGGCCTCACCAATAATCAGCACCATATTGATTTTTGTCAATAAACGGTAAATCACACTAAGAAGCGATTGTGTATTTATTACGAAAGGCAAAAACTTGTCATATAAAGCGCAATCCCTTTCTTACAAGGTGGATATAGAAATAGGCACGAAAACTGTAAATTCAATTTTATATCTTGTACCAAACATAAAACAGGATCTGATACATGGATACGATTTTTGAAAGTTCGTGGGGATACAAATATGCGTAAAGAACGGGGAACTAAGCGAAAATGCATGCTTTGACAACAAAACAAAACGAAAAATTGGAGAAAGTGAAGTGCTATTTTAAATGTTATTCCAAATACGGCTTGGGGAAAAGCAACTACGAAACACACGTCATTGATACGGGAGATGCACCAGGCAAAAAGATGCGTCACTATCCAGTAAGCCCCGCTGTACAACTTCTAACTTATGCCGAATTAGACCGAATGCTAGAGATCTACGTCATAGAAGTTGCAACGGCGGCGGAATGGAATAATCGTACCGCACTTGTTATGAACCCGAACAAGAATCGTTTATGCATCGATGCTAGGGAATTAAACAAGATGGCCAGGAAAGATGCATATCCACTACCTAACATCGATGGACTGTTAGCACGATTAGGAGACACACATTATATTTCGGTCATAAATCTTAAAGACGCGTTTTGCAAATTCCTCTTGAGGAATCAAGTCGGCCAAAGACAGCGTTCACAGTACCTGGGAGGCCTCAGTACCAATTCAAAGTGACGCTGCCCAACGCCTCTGCCAACTTAAAGTCATACCATCTAAAATAAAAGATCACGTGTTCGTCTACCTGGACGATTTACTTGTGGTGTCATCGAATTCCTAAACGCATCTAGAAATGCTTCAAACTGTGGGGAAAAATTGACAGCAGCCGGCCTAACGATCAATATGGAAAAGTCTAGATTTTGTTATAAGAAGCTAAAATATTTAGACTATATAGTTGGAGGTGGAAAACTTAAACCAGATATCGCAAAATTAGAAGCCATTATGAAATTAACGCCACCAAAAAGTCCAAACACCGTGCGAAAATTTCTCGGTATTGTAGGGTGGTACGTAGGTTTATACACGATTTCTCAACTTTAACCGCACTCCTTACAGATTCCTTGAGAAAGGCAACTACATTTACTTTTACAGCCCAGGCATTATCTTCATTTGAAGAAGTAAAACGCAAATTAGTGACCAGCCCGGTACTAAGTAGTCCCAACTTTGAACGTCCTTTCTTTGTGCAATGCCATACATCCAACGTTCGCATCGGAGCTGTTTTATTCCAAAGAGATGAAGATGAAGGTGAACATCCAATGGAGTATTTCTAAAAAAAAAAAAAAATAACACTGCGCAGAGAAATTACTCTACAACAGAGAAGGAGTGTTTAGCTGTCGTGTTGGCTATCGAAAGATTTCGACAATATATCGACTTAATGGAATTTACCATCATCACACACCAGGTACAAGGTTTTAAGTTCGATATTCAACATCGAAAAGGCACCAAAAACATTGTTCCCGATATGCTATCTCGGTTAAACATGGACGAAATTGTTTCTGGCCACATCAACATAATAAATTTTAACTCTAAAGAGTTTGAAAGTGAAGAATATTTGTCTTTAATAGACACCGTGTAACAAAACCGGAATAGGCTACCTGAACTGATGGTATCAGAAGGCATTGTGTACAAAAGGATTATGTTTAATCGGGACAATATTGAGAGCGTAGAAGAATGTTGGAAAGTGTGACTACCTGTTGAGCTCACCAAATAAGCGATAAGAAACGCGCAATTCAAATAACGAAACGGTGTTTTGTTATTTTTAAAAAATTTCAACACGCTTGATCCAATCAAGGCGGAAGAACAGACTGACTTTTTTTTTAACCAATTCTCTTTTACAATTACAATTTTGCTTACTAGTCAAAACAAAAAATGTTGATTTATTTCATTTAAAATTATTTGGAAATATTATATGTTTCGCAATGTACCGAAAATGGTAATCGACCTTTTGCTTTATTAATTTCGTTTAAGAATTCCTCGAATTTATCCGTTTTCGCACCGTGGTCAGTGTTTTTATATGTAACTCGCACGAAAACACATCACACGGCGGAATTCCAAAAACTCCTTTTAAAATAAGAGAACATTTTTATTGACCTTCGATGGTGACACACGTATACGATTTTGTAAAAGCATGCCATACATGCAAGAATTTAAGCATCTCAAGCATTAAGATCACCAATGGACAAAGAAGTCATAGCTAACCGTCCTTTTCAAAATATCTACATACAGTGTTGCGCAAAACAAAACCAACAAAATGTACTCCAGACTATAAATATATAATTTTCATAAAAACAAAATATTTAAAAAAAAGCTTACCATTTATTTTCACAGAGGTATTATTAAGCTATAAAACCAATACATTACAACAACAAAAACAATTGCGTTTAAAAGAAATATGAAAAAATGTACAGCAGAGCCGGAATTCACTTGCGCAAAACAATAGCAACAAAATCAATATTTTGTGTATCCGCCCTTGTTTTTAATAACATCGCACCTTTTTCGCATCGAGGCAACTAATGAATGAAAACAATCCTCCGGAATGTTTTCCCACTCAGTTTTCAACTTGTTGAATAGCTTCTCTTTGTTGGAAAACCGATGTCCCGCCACTCTCCTTTTAAGGATGCGAAAAGGGTTTTTAAAAGGATTCAAATCAGGTGATTGTGCCGGCCAATCAAGAGTTTGAATCCTATTGTTTGTTAGCCACTCTTTTGTCACTTTCGATGTGTGTTTCAGATCGCTAGAGTCAATTAAACGATTCTAAGTAGCATAAGGGGCCACCTGTCTAACGACTAAACGAATTGGGGTGAATATTTGTCACGAATTGAATGCTCTTTACGATCTACAGTGCATTCAGCGACTGGAGTATTACACACACACACAAGCATAGGAGATTCTTAGAAAAATTGGCTCAACTAAAGACGATGAAAATATTGTACTAACAAACTCCAAAAAGATGCAACTAATTCATAAAAAAAGAAAAAATGCACGAAGCATACACTCGAAATGAAAAGGCATATGATAAGCGAAGTAGGAATATCACATTTTAGCCAGGGCAGGAAGTTAATAGGAAAAATTTTATACAAAGCAATTTTGCAAAGGAATTAATGCAAAGCTTTGTAGGCCATGGCTGAAATGTCGAATTTGTAAAGCAATTGGCCACAGCCAATATGAAATAGAAGATCTAAACGGAAAATTAGTTGGCATTGTACATGCACAACACCTTAAATACTGAGCAAGCCAACTATAACGATTAACCGAACATATAGGTATGTATATAAAAAAAAAAACAAAACAAAATAAAACGCGAATAGATAAATAAATTGATCTAAAGATGTTTGCATATAAAATTTGGACAAGACTCACCGATTGATCTGGTCGATTGTCGTTGCCGTAAAACGTATCCTTTTATCAGCCTTGGAGCGTCAGCCAAACACACCTAGTGGATGATCAAAACATATCCAAATATATCAGCAGGATTAAGTTCAAAATCCAAACAGCACGAACATCTCGAAAAACATAAACGGCTAACCTGAAAAAAAGAAGACAATTATTATTTATTAATGAATTAGTAAACCGGGAAAATTCCATACTTCAAATTACTTGTATAGGTATGAGTAGCTATGACCAAACATTTTTATTGTGATTGTTGCGCAGTATTTCCTGGCGAGTGATGTTGTTTTCGACGTGGTTTATTGTCCACTCCCTTACATAAATTTTACAAGGGAAGGACGTTCGTAATCTGTTACGGACAAAAATTGGAATTAGGAATTGACGTCGGTTTGTAGTTGCCCGCAGTTTTCTTTTCTAGCAGAGATGTTGCCTGATTGTTTGCGAACGAAAATAATGAGACCCTGTAGAAACTTATGATTACCAAAAAGTAATGCCATGTTATTTGGGGTATTTACACTGTACACCTCTCCACGATTGAAACGCTAGGAAAGTAAACGGAAGATGTAAAAATGTCTATTTTATCATTAGGAGTGTATTGTACGTTCATCTGATTATTCATGGTAGTGATACCATGTTTCCCAACTCTTTTTTATTTCACGAGTTGCATAAAAACAACTGGCTTTGTGACGGCTGGTTTGGTACGAGTTTGACAAAGGAAGATTGTCAAAATATTTTCGAATGTAATGACAGTTGCATTAGTTGACAATGTATTGAACTGTCATAATGGACACATGTAGCCAAGTGTCATATCAATGCTAACAAAACCAACCATGATCATAAATTGCAGAACAGGTGTTTGTATGTCTATCGACAATTGGATATCAACTAGCTGAATGTAAAATGAATCCAAAATGAACGTGTCAAACTTGGAACTAAGGAAAGAAAAAAAAAACGCTCTTATAACCTAAATTCTTCTCGACTCTGCACTTCGGCGGAAAACGTGGAAGAGTCAGATCCAAGAGAGTGGGTCTGAAAATTAGAATCAGTGAAGTTTACAATTGTGGAAAATTTTAAGGGTGTCAGTGCGCGACTATAGCGACATTGGAACCGTGGACAAGAGATGGCAATTCGATGTTGTTTTGAAACACGTCGCACCGAGGGCAGAGAAGACTTCCATTGGATTGAGATCCTGGCAACGTCGCCTTTTGGCTGCTCATCGATTGATAAGATAAGATAATTATCCCGAAACCTTTGCAAATAGGTAAAACTCAGATCTTGTGTAATGTTAGTGATTGTCACGTTTTACACACAAGTGTCAGAGGAAACTTCAGACGCCAATATTACTATCTGGAGTCCAAATACCAAAAAAAAAAAAAACAAAGCGAAAAGAAACCTTCCGAAAAATTTAATTAACATTTCCTCATAAACCTAAAATCATTTATTCATTAATGTTCTTTTGCCATTGTTAAAACCCCAAGAAAGTCGGTACCTTTTTTTAAACTCTTCTTTATTCACAAATAGAGACCTAGCCAGTATTTAGGAAAAGAAGCAAAAAAAAAAACTTGAAAATATATTTAAAAAAGGAAAAGCCTTAAAAATAATTTAAGTTAAAAACAATTTAAAAATCAAAATTGTAATTCTTTATTAAAACCTTGATCTAAAACTTACATCAAATCTTGTCTAAGGCTTAATTTTCTTAAATTAACTTAAAATTAATGCTTTCTGAAAATAGAAAAAACCCATCAAATTGTTAGTATGCAGTTAAATAGCTTTGTAAAATATGTAAAGATAATTATGTTCTTCTCAAAAATACTGCTTTTATAAAAAACCTATACCAAAAAAAAAGAAGAATCCTAAACTAACACGAATCAAAATAATTTAATACACTAAAGAAACCTGCCCACATCTTTTTAGACAAAACTTGAAACAAACCCTAAATATAATAATACTAACTGAATTAAACAAATAATTAAATAAAATAATCAATAAATTAATAATAGATCCATTAATAATTAAATAGATAAATAAATAAATAACTATAAATAATTTATACTATATGAGCATGTAGATGTTGGAGATTCTATTGATATAAATCGTCGTTTATTTGTATTTTTATTTGTATCTTATGTCCGTTCATAATTAATTCTATTTTGCTATAATTTTTGCCATAAGTGTACTTTCTTATTCTAAGTCGAGCTTATCGTTATAACAACAACAATATGCTGCGCACCGCTTAGCTCATTTCAGTCTGGTCTTGTTGTTGTTATTGATCAGTCCACCGGTATTCTATTTGTCTGTCATATGTTTTGTCGCGGCAAGTGCATTTACGAAACAATGTTTCCCTCTTGCTCTGCCTATAGATACATTGAACTCTGTTCTAAAACCGAATTTATGTGTGATGAGAACTCTTGTTGTTGTTGTCTGTTTATCGCAATTTTTGGCACTTTTTCTTTTGGCCCTTTGCTTATGAAATAATAAGAGTGGCTTATAAGTTAATTAGTTAAAGTCGATCGACACAGTGCTTATCTACCTTGCTGCAAAAATTCGTATTTGTTTTTAAAGAACTCTGCCTTGCTGCAATT
>JAHXMU010017884.1:0-17664 GCA_019455685.1 Philornis downsi
CCCACTGTATCAGTTTCAGCTGAAGTAACGGGACTAAACGGAGAAGTCGTAAGTAAATGCGACAAGAAGGCACATTTTACAGTCACCTCATCTAAAAATCCTAATGCAGTGCTTAATGTAGAGGCACTGGTTGTCCCAAAGTCACTGGTAATATACCTACCCATACATATTGCCCAATCAAGGTTAAAGAATTACCAAAGCTTGATTATGCAGATCCAAATTTTTACAAAAGTGGTCAAATAGATTTATTACTTGGAGGTGATTTATATCCGGAGATACTAAAAGATGGAGTCCACCGAGGAATATTTGGAACGAGGAATATTATCACAAGAAGATAAGGATTGTGCGAACATCTACCTTTCTACAACAGTGAGAAACTCAAAAGGAAGATATATAGTTAGTTTGCCCTTCAAGAGAAATTCTAAGCCACTCGGCCCAAACAGACATTTGCATTGCGTCAATTTGAGAGGAATGAAAGGTCGCTAAATTGAAGACCAGATATAAAAGCTCAATATGACGAAGTAATGAACGAGTATTTAACTTTAAACCACATGCGCAAAGTCGAAGAGGGGTCCTAAATATTATTTACCTCATCATGCCGTTCAAACCAGACAGTACGACAACCAAATTAAGGGTATTTTACAACGCCTCAAGTAATGGCATGAGCCTAAATGACATTTTACATGTAGGGCCCACACTACAAAATAGTTTAGTGTCGCTCGTAACAAAATGGCGTCTGTACAAATATGTATTTAGTGCCGACATTACAAAAATGTATATGCAGATTCTTATAAAGCCAGAAGACGCGAGATTTCAAGGGGTTCTATATCGCAGCTCTGAGCACGAAGAAATAAAAGAATATCAGCTTAATACTGTCACATTTGGTGTGAATTGCGCCCCATATTTGACTCTCGGGACTCTTCAGCAACTGGCAAAAGATGAAGAAAAATGATTTCCGATTGGAGCCAAAATTTTGCTTGCGTCTATGTACGTCGACGATGTACTATTTGGGGCCCATACACTTTCGGAGGCTATAATAGCCCAATTAATTTTAATTTTAAAATGTGGCGGATTCGAACTACGTAAATGGACATCAAATTGTACTGAAATTCTCAAAGGATTGCCCCAGGAAAGTTTGCTGAATGAGTCATTTTTACGTTTAGATGACAACACCTCAACGAAAACTCTTGGATTGAGATGGAATGCAGCAACGGACGAATTCTACTTTGCAACAGAAAAAATTAAGCTCAAGCAGTCTTGATCCATTATGTTGGCTCGCTCCAGTCGTAGTTAGGGCAAAAATCTTAATGCAACAAATTTGGCTCGATAAGGGAGATTGGGATAACCCTATTAGTGCTGTATCACTACAACATTGGCGCTCCTTCATTGATATTTTCAATGGTATAGATAAAATAAGAATTTCGCGTTGGGTTAAATATTCTCCCAACACTAAAGTAGAATTCCACATATTTTGTGACTCTTCAGAATTAGCGTATGCAGCATCACTATATATAAAAGTTCAAATGGGAACAACTGTCTATACAAATTTACTTGTATCAACAACAAAGGTAGCTCCAAATAAAAAGATCACCTTACCCCGATTAGAACTTTGCGGTGCGATCCTTTTAGCCAAGATAATAGAGAAAGAAGTCCCCAATCTCGAGATTACCAACTCTTCACTACATTTATGGTCCGATGCAATAATAGTTCTAGCTTGGCTCAACAAATCACCATCACATAGGAAAACCTTTTTTGCGCTTAGAGTTGGTACAATAATAGAAAAGGTGGGCAACAAAAATTGGTACCATGTGGCCTCTCATCATAATCCCGTCTTCCATGGCTAGGCCAACATGAAACCCTATGACCTTTCACCTCGACGGAGTTCGAGACTTCAGAGGAAGCAAAAGGAGCACAGGTACATATTGCTAAATCGACGGAAAATGAAGATATTCTTTATCGGTTTTCATGTCTGGCAAGAGCAGTACAACTGATGTGAAGGTTTTACATGAGTCTCGCTGTGAAAGCCTTACCCATGGTGTGCCAACACACAGGTGCCGTTTTTTAATCATATGCTTTTCTTTCTTGGTTATGTGTTCTTTGTTTCTTCTAGCGACGGTAAGCGTCCCTTTGGGGTACTCACACTAATCCCGAAGGATTAGTTAGACTACCAGAGATTGGAAGAAGGTCCCTTGGAAAAACTTTCTCAGGACCCACTCATTCACTCGGCCAAAGTACTTTTGTAGCCACTTGGTATGAAGTGAACTACCTCCCGGGTAGGAGTTGAGGTATCTAGGAAAACCTCGGATAGATATGAACAGTGTTTTCCAAGCTAATGCCTTCTTTCACCAACGCGTGAGCAACGCAAAAGCACTGAAAACACTTGTTCGGGCAACCACAGCCAGCACGATGCTCCCACCAGGGATCCAACACCATTGACCAGGAAGGAACAATGTTCCTTGGGCACCTGGTCACCCGTGCTACCAGAAGAGAAGAACGCTCTGGTCTGGGTTTCGCAGACAAGCTACTCCAGTTTTGCTTTATCATACCTCGCATGGAACTGGTAATCCATAATACGGCATAGATTTTCAATGTCCGAGGAGAGAATATCAACACAGCAAAGCAAAGTACACCATGCTCCTGTCATAGTTCATTAACCAGATCTCTCTGGTCATACAACTATATTTACGGAAAAGATAAATCTTCTGAAACCTCCTGACGGCTTCTCTATGTCCGCACCTGTTGCCAGGATGTGTCTTGTTTAACTATGACTCTCCCCTTTACTTGGTTTTCGAAAAACGAGTTCCAAGATCAGTTTGATGGCATATTATAGGTGAATCCCAAGACATAATCCACCTTTTCCTAGGGCGCCTGGCACAAGGCCACACTACTTTGTTTTTGTACGCAAGCATCATACCCTTTGCCTGCTTAATTACAGGATCAGGTAGAGAGGCCTGCGTTTTAGGAGTAAGCGGTACAATGCATCCTAGGAAACACCCGCCTACCCACAGCAAGACCAACAATTGTCGGGTTTAACGTGGGTCTCGCTTTGATAGCCTTACTCACGGTGTGCCACCACACATGGAACTGTTCTTGAACGTGTTTGCGACAGCCAGCGCCCCTTTGTGGAACTCAAACTAATCCCGAAAGGATTAGTCGAAGCACCTTAGAAATAGGAAACAGGTCCCCTTGGAAAAATTTCCTCTCTCTGCCAAAGTACCTTTGAAGTCACTGGTATGAAGTGAACTTCCTCCCAGGTAGGAGTGAGGCCTATCTAGACACCTCGGATAGACGAAGAACAGTGTTTCCCAAGTTCTCGCATTACCTTCAGGAGATCCTGAAATAATGCAAGATCCGTAGAAACACATGTTCGGGCAACCACAGCCAGCACGATGCTTCCACAAGGGGTTCTACAGCACGACCAGGCAAGAACAAAATGTTCCTGGGGCCCCTGGTCTCCCGTGCTACCAGAAAATGAAAAACCCTCTGGTCAGGGTTTCGCAGACAAAATCTGCTCCAGTTTCGCTACATCATACCTCGCATGGAACTGGTCGTCCACCGTAGCCGTCTGCACAAAGCGCAGCCATGCACCTGCAACAATTTGCAGCTACATGCCTTCCCGCAATGCAAACGCATACAAAACTGAAAAAAAGAAGGAGAAGAGTAGAAGAAGGGAAGAAAAGAAGAATAAGAAACAAAGAAAAATAAGAGTACAGAGGGATGCTGCTCCAACACACCTCCACATGCATTGCACATTGCACAACTCACATGACAGTGCATCTTCACAGCCGAGCCCCCAATCTCTAACACCAATTAACCCACCAAGACAACCCCTAACGCTCCCTCCTAGCCCGGCGCCTTGCAAAAAACCTGCCTGCAAAGTGACGAGCTCCAGCCAGTCTATCCCTTGACGATATCATGTCCGTCACGTCCCAACTATCCCCAACCCTCACAATCCCTAATGCGCCCAAATCCCTAATATCATCATACAGAGGACAGTCGCACAACACATGCTTCCAATCCTCTGTCTGATGCCGACAGTCACAAGCACTACTGTCAGCCAGGCCTCTTTTGTGCAGAAACTCGTTCAGAGAACCATGCCCTGTTAATATGAAACCCAGACTCAGGTTAAAACCAAGGTCAGGATTCCCATTGACGAAACCAACATCCCACACAAAAGCGTACGTGGCTCTACCCTTGTGTGACTGATCCCATCTGGTTGTCACACATTCTCCCAAAACTGCCTTGCGTTCCGCCCAACCCAGATTTTCAATGGCCTGTACATCCCTCACCAGGTCTATACCAGCCACAGAGCATCCTCTTTTCACCCGGAAGTCTACTGCTCGACGCAGAACCTCCAAGTCAATAGGGACAGCTCCCATCAAAACCTGCAGAGCATCCGTGGAAACCGTTCTACATACAGGCATGCAAGCAAGCAAAATCACCCGCTGGCATGACTGTATCAAACGATATCCTGCAGAGGTCGTGACCGCCTCGTACCACACCGACGACCCATATGTTGCACAGGCAACAAATAAGCCGCGGTAGACTATACGAGCAGCACGCCTACAAAGCCCCCAATCCGTCCGTAGGATGCGCCTCACCATACCAACGGCACAGGTCAGCCTCCTCTCTAACTCCCTAACATGAGGAATGAAAGTCATCCTCTCCCCCACAGTCACCCCTAAATACCTAACTTCCGTCACACAACGTATTCTACTGTCAGCGAATCTGACAGTAGGCCGTCTGCTGGCAGAAAGGTTACCTTTCAGCAACATTGCCACAGTCTTGTCTGCAGAGACTGCAACGCCCACTTGCTCACTCCAACTCGCGACCATACTCATCAAAGCTGAGGCCCGTTGCTCGATATGAGCCCGGGATTGTCCCTCAACCATGATAAGCAGGTCATCGGCGTAAGCACTGACACTGCATTCCTCTGCAAGCAGCCTCAGTAACGAATCCATCATGAAGTTCCATATATATGACCCACAGATGGATCCCTGAGGACAACCGCGCACAACGTCCCTCCAGACCCTCCCACCCGCACCCACCACACAAGCTTTCCTGTCCGAAAAATAACTTCCCCATAGCACAGCAAGAGCAGTACGCGTTATTGCCTACGTATTTTTTAATAAAACCAGAGCAAAGTGCCTGAGTCCAGTTCGATATGAATCATTAAGAATTTCAGCCGCAGAACTGTCCTTTGTACGAAACCGTTTGTTCTTATTGTCTCAAAGGACACACTTTCAACAAGAATACAATTGCCTGTCAAAAAAATGGAAAATAAATCCAAGGAGCCCTATTATCACTCTTACTCCATTTCTGGATAAAAATAGCGTGATACTTGCTAATGGTCGGCTGGGTTCAACAAAAAGCTTATCTTATCATGAACGCCACCCTGTGATACTGCCCTACAGTAGTCGCTTAGCTCTATATATTCAGCATGGTGGCCCAAGGCTCATGCTGAATATAATACGCCAAGAATGTGGGATCCTAAAAGCTAAAAATTTAATAAAGACCTGCATTCATAATTGCACAGTTTGCGTCTTATATAGGAAAAAGCTTCAAGGTCAAATCATGGGTGTGCTCCCTGACGAGAGGACTACATTCAATCGGCCTTTCACTAATACGGGGGTAGATTTCGCTGGCCCTTTTGAAATCAAAAGTTTTACAGGGAGATACAGCAAAATTACCAAGGGCTATGTCTTCGTCTTCGTCTGTTTTACGACTAAGGCTCTACATTTGGAGGCTGTAAGTGATCTTTCTACTCCCGCGTTCCTAGCCGCATTGGCTCGATTTGTGTCTCGGCGGGGTTGCCCAAATAAGATTTTTTCCGACAATGGTACGAACTTTGTAGGCGCAGCTAAACAGATAGATTCTAATTTTGTTGCCCACGTAAAAGAATTTCGGGAAGATGCCGTCACTAAATACGGACATTAAAAGCTGTCGTGGCATTTTATTCCTGCTGCCGCCCCACATATGGGTGGTCTTTGGGAGGCAGGCGTTAAAAGCTTAAAAATCCACCTAAAGAAGACAGCTGGTCAGCTTAAATTGACCTTTGAGGAATTTCCGACGTTACTCGCCACTATAGAAGCATGTCTTAACTCTCGGCCGTTGTCTTCACTTTCTGATAATATGGAAGAAACAGCAGCCCTGACTCCTGCGCATTTTCTGATTGGCACAACTATGCTGACGCCGGCAGAGCCCGAAAAATTGGGAAATTCTGATACTGTTTTAAATCGGTGGCGCAAAGTGAAAGCAATCCAGCAAGAATTATGTCGGCGTTGGAAAGAGGAGTATTTAAAGGAGAAGAAGGAGATATAGTTGCGCTAAAAAATGAGCCAAGTTGTGCTACAGACTGGCGTTTAGGCCGTGTTGTCGAGGTACATCACGGACCAGATGGACGAGTCCGCGTGGCTGACCTTAAGACGCAGAACGGTACTATAACACGGCCTATTCACAAATTGGTTCACTTACCAAGTACTTCTCCATCCCCCTCTTTTTCTTCTCAAGTATTGCAATGTGATCGTAGCTCTTAATTACCACTCATTTCATTCGTACAACCTAAACTTGATCCTAAGTAACACGTCTCAATGTCCTACCAGCTCACTACCATGCAAATTCTTTTTAATATCAACTATAGTTGTGTCTTATGCAGCCGGTTGCACGCTATCAGGCAGTGTTCCCGGTTGCAAATTATGACGATAGAAGAGAAGCTACGAGTCGTGGCCCAATATGGTCTGTGTACCAATTGCTTAGCGCAATCTCACCGCCGGGTAAATTGCCGCAGCATTGACCGGTGCAAACAATGTATGCAGGATCATAATACGTGGCTTCACCCGTTAACCGAGGAAAAGTTGTGGTTTAAGATGACAGCCAAATTCTGCGTCATTGCTCACCCAGGTGGTCCCTCTGCCCCAACACGGGCTCTTATCGATCCAAATGCCGCCTGGTCGTCGATTACGATGCGTGAAGCTGAACGTCTCTTTTGCAACATGGTGCAAGGCCGAACTACGATCACGATATGCCACCGAGATCGAGAAGAGCGACGGATAGAACTGCGATGCGCAGCAGAAGAGCGGGATTATAGATTAAGTCCAATGGCGCAAATACATCGAGCTGTAACCGAAATTCGCGTGCAAGGTCAGCGCGAGGCTGATTTACTATGGACCTTACCCCGCCGGTACCACATTATATTAGGGGCAGATGCAGCGCATCGTATTCTGATTGGACTTGCGGCAGGACGTCCAGATCGGATGCTGTGTCAAGGAACGATATTTGGGGAGGTGTACTTCGGCGTGGGACTAAAGGTCACAGCTGAAGAATTACGAAATATACAATTCTAAAGTTCTAATGAAGTTTGAAACCATTTGTTTATCTATCACTGAATTTATTTTTGAATTTTTTTTTCTCTATAATTTATTACATCTGTAAATGAAATCCAATGAATTTTCAAATAATTTAAAGATAAGGAAAAAACATATGAATTGTTCCAATTTAATTAATACGTAAATTGATGAATAAGTTTATTTAAGTTGCATTCGCGCAAGGCGGGGAGTATGTCTACACCAGAATGTGAAAACCCATAATTATTTGCCAATACTCTAATTTACAATAGGGAATGAAAAATCTTATTATAGTTGCCCGACTTTATAGGCTGGCAATGCCGTCAACTTGAGGCGAATTAGCTATGTATATGCTTCTTCGCATTAATTCTGGCATTTGCAGATAGAGACAAAAATTTGCATTATCAGCAGGCACACATCGCCCGCCATTACAAACTAAATCTTTAAACCCAATGGAGTGGTTTCTTCGTTTTTTTGCGGTTTGGCTTCGGTGGAGGCTTAAATAAAGAGCATCACCCATGAACTCGGGCATCTCCACCTGCATCTCCGGCAACAGCCCCAACATCAGCATCTCCGGCAGCCGGAGCTCCGGTAACAACCGCACTTGCATCAGCATCTCCGGCAGCCGCAGCTCCGGCAACAACCGCACTTGCATTAGCATCTCCGGCAACAGCATCTCCAGCAACAACCGCACCTGCGTGAGCATCTCCGACAACAGCATTTCTGGCAGCGACGACTACACCAGCAACTCCAACACCGGCTCCGGCAAATCACACCGGTAGGTCAGAGTGTCCGCGTAAAAACATTATGTAATAGGATATAAAAACCGAATAATGAATTATCGTTATTATTTTGACATTATTTTCGTCACTTTAAACAATTATAATTGCAAAATGTAAACATTTGACTATCTTGAAGAAAAATTTTGAATAGTTTTATAAGAATAATACCTTAAACATGTAATCACATACTTACCTATGTATAAATAGGACTAAACATAAAGTTATAATGATTAAAACAAGAATGTTGCTAAAAAAATCTTACAATTGTTGATATACGACACAATAACTTGAATAAAATAACAATAGTAATATTTTTTCAAGTCAAGTCAATTGCCTCTTCTGAAGGCTTCCGTAAAAAACGATAAATTTGCCAAAAATGCAGTGGAATCACATACTATTCCTCAAAACATAATATTAATATTAACAATTAATTAATTTTATTAATTATTACTATGTAAATTACCATTGTTTAGGCAACTTTTGAAGATTTGAAGAATGAATGACTTCTCCCAGCAAATGCTGGAACAATTCAGTATTGAAACATTTTTCCATTTAAACCATTTTCCAACTTTCCTTCCATCTAAGGTTCAGTATTTTTTTATCTCCGATTCAAAGAATGAATGCCCCTTCCCTGCAAAGTACTGGAATAACTTTATTTTAAAGGATTTTCCTATTTAAACCATTTTGCAACTTCGGTATAAAAGAAAATTGAAAAAAGGCAGGTAAGGATTATAAAGTGTACTACCTCCCATCTAAGCTGTATTTTTTTATCCAGTTTTCAAAGACGTGTATTGTTGCTGTAGCAGAAATAACATTCAATCGTTTCTTTGTCTTTATTCAGTCACTTTAGTCCTTTGATTATATTTCTGTACTTCATCAAGTTTCGTAAATTGTTAATAACAGTCCTCAGAATTTACGGTTTGGTTCCTTGCAAGCAGTTTAAAGTAAACCACTTCTTCGAAATCCCAACAAAATGACAACATAGCCTTTTTTGGTGATATTGATGAAGTTTGAGAACTTTCACCTTGTTTATAAGAGAACTTCTTTCGGTTTATATTATAATAAAGAATTACTTTTTTATTCCCAGTGACAATACATTTAAAAAAAAGACGAAGGGCGATATATCGCAAGTGCTTATCTATTTTGTTAGGTGGATTCCTTTTAGGTTATGCGGTAACAACAATCTAAATTTTTTAAAAAGTTTTCAATGGGCGCTTTCAATACTGCCAGCTTTTTTGCAACTTCTCGAGCAGAAACGTGTCGGTCCGACTAGATAGCGGCTTTAATTTCGTGCTCATGAACCTTATTGGGCCACTCTGTTGGTCATCTTAGAGTGTGGAATTTTCCGAACGGAATTTCGTGAATCAATTTCGGCATTTGCGTTCTATTAAAGCATCCAAACCAAACACATCAGAAATATCTCGGTGTGCTTTCGGGGTTGTTTTTGCCTTTTCTGGAACGAAAAAACAAAATATGACAATTAAAGTTTTACACACGGTAATTATTCCTTAAGATGAAGTTTAAAACTATCACTTCAAAAGCTGATGACGTCCGCCTCGGTGTCTCCTATACAAAATGGCGAGTCTAAAAATAGCTCATTTTAACCCATAATTTGGCATTCGTATCCAGGAATCACATAAACTTTGCTCAGCCGCAACATTTTGTATTGCGTAGCACAGTAAGGTTCTTCCCTCCAGGGATTTCCTTTTCAAATAATACTATTGGGGTTAATTATTTTCCACCAAAACTTTTGAAATAATCACGTGCATCTGATAAATCATACACTTTAGTTTAGGATTGTAGTTGGATGAGAAACCACACCCATTCCAATACCTACCATACATATATACCGGAATTAATGAAGGTTCAAAAATTGGGAATTCATGGCCTAAATAGCCTAAAATTAAGTCAATTTTAATATTTTATGGAGCTTAACAAAGTTTGTGAATCATTCTTCCTCTTAAAGCTACAATTTCGATGAAACTTTTATTTCAATATATATGTAGTGCTTGGACCCTTCCATTATGTACGAAATACAGTCTCATTTAAGTAACCGCCTCTGTATTAGCCGTAGCAGTGTATCTTTTAAATAGTTTTCGAAAAAATATGGTCCAATGACACCTCCAGACCATAATACACACCAAACAATCACTTTTTCCGAAAAAAATGGCTTTTCCACAATTACTTCAGGGTTCTTCGAACCCCACATGCGACAATTTTGCTTGTTGACGTAACCACCGAATGAGAAATGAGCTCCATCTCTGAAGAAAATTTTCTTCGATTAAAAGCCCATATTTGAATCACCACTTTTGTAGTAAGTTTTAACTATTTTTACGCGTGCTTCGATTGTTAAACGATCCATGTTCGTAAACGGCAAACCTTTTACTAAAGAAGTAACACTTCAGATGACAGGTACTTAACAGTTGACTTAACAGTTAACATGCCAGACCGGTTATTTTGAAACCATCAAATGTGTAAAATTACAAGTCGTACGTTCTGCCAGAAAAGTACAGGAAATTGATGAACAAATAGAATTTATTATTCATACAAATTTATTGTATTGTCTTCAAAGTAGGGCCATTCTGACACAATACGCTTTTGCCAGTGTGTAATCCAATCGTCAAAAAAATTTCCAAATGTATTTTCTGAAAATATTTCAGTTCTCGCTCCGAGTTCTCTATTATCCCTTTCTGTCAATCAAAAACGGACACCTCGGAGTGGTAATTTCAAATTTCAAAAGAGAAGAAATTCAAATGGAGCCGTATCATTTGAATATGACGATCTTTTGATGAACTTTTTTTCGGAGTTTTTGATTAGAAATTTGTTCGCAACGGATAGCCTTGAGAGATGATGCATTGCCGTAATCCAAAATCCATGAGTATTCCGACCTTTTCCTACGATTTTATTCTATTCTGTTTTGCATAATGCACAGATAATGTTTAGCCTTCTGGCAAGAATTTCAAGTGCACTTCGATCGATCGATCGATAATCAAATAAAACAGTCAACATTACCTTAACATTTGGTCGTTTTGTCGTAATTTTTTCGGTTTCGGTATAGTTGTAAGTCGCCATTCCAAAGCTTATAGACTGATTTCCGTGTTAAATTCGGAAACCAATGTCTTACCAGGTAATATAATATTTCTTATGATTATGGAATGGGAATTGACTAGTTCTTGCATGTCTTCAGTGATCTTTATGCGAACTAGTTGAGCGGCAACAGTTTTCATAACCAGAAAATCGTGCAGAATAGTACGAATTGATTCATGAGACACAGGAAGTTCACCAGCTGTCTCTCTTAAAACTTAGGGGATTAGATTTTCAATCACTATTTCGTTCACTTTAGGCACAGGAATTTGTTTGTTTTCTTTTTTTGTATTTCTTTCACATTTTCGATGTTAACTTCAGCTTCAAAAGACGCACATAACCGATCAAATCGAGTGAAATCTTAAGCCTTCTATGACATTTTCAGTGATTCGACGCATAAAATTCTATTTGCGATACAAAAATTGAGACAAATTCTTTGTTCAATACACAAAATCTAGCACCGCAAACAAACTAATTGACGGAATAAATGACAGGGTAACTGACGGATAGCATCAGCATGGAGAGCAGTTGGGCCAACTAAGCGACAAAAAGAATTTAGGCAATCCGGCAGGATTTTTAAATATCTGAACTTTTTTGACAAAACGTACATTAAAAATGCTATCATAATCAAATTAATTAAAAATTAATCAAAAACTATACAGTAAATATTTCAGACCATTATTTTTTTATGTAAACCACAAAACAAATCTGTTTAATTCCTGTCAGTTGACATAGAATGATGGCCAGTAAAAGGAGGTGTCAGTTTAACAGGCTAAAATGTCTGCATTAATCTTTATTCAATTTTTAATACTTCACCCGTTGGAAGAGTAGTAATTTTGACTCTTTTATTGGGCTTTAGTTTATCACGCTTATTCTGGCACCTATATGTATACTTCAACTCATATCATATAAAATGGAGTAAAGAGGTAAAGGAAGAGGTAGTTGATACGGCCAAAAATTTAACACCAAGAAGGAAGCATCTAAAATATCAAGTGTATTTTGATCAAACATGTTTCACTACTTTTTAAGTCGATTGAGTGAAATTCATCTGTCTGGTCAATATTGAACACGATAGCGATCATAAATCTTTACTAAACTTATCGCAACATCGCACAACCTAATATTTTGCCAGATAGTAAACGGAGATTGTAAATGGCCTATTTCAACCCCCACACCGGTACTTCCTACAGAAATTGCCCGAATTTTAGAAATTCAGTTTTTAGATTCGCCGACAGGAATAACTTAAATTTTTGCCCATTGTATTGATTTGTATTGCTCGGAAGAATTTGAAAAAAACCACGCCTCTTCTAGTATCTCCCGTATAAATGGTTCATTTAGCCCAAATACTCTTGGACTCGTTTTAGTTACATAGTGGAACTAAATTTAACCAAATTTGGTGCATGCTAAGGGTTAGGGTGAGGAAAAGGTCTCGCAAAGAAAATGGAAAGAATTGCCACACCCATTGTGGTACCTACCATAAAAATTTATCAATTTTGGAAAATCATAGCCTTCTCCCCCTAATTTTTAATTAGCAAGCTGCAGCAGCCTAATTTCTTAACCGGTATATTGACATGTGATTCTCAGTAAGCACTGAGAAAAATGTAAAAATTTAGTAACCGCGCCTCTTCTGGTAACACCTACACAAATTACTGATTTAACCCATGTATCTTAGCTTCCTATATTTACAGCGGTTGTAGTTTAATCGAATTTTGCATTTGGTTCCTGACATATCTCGCACTTTTGCACCAACGCAAAATGATGCTTGATGAAGTTATATGTGAGTAAATTCCTCTGACTGAAATTTCTGAACAGATTCAACAATTTCTGCCATATTGGCCAGTTATTTCAGACATTGACAATTTTCATTCCATTCCTCTTCCATATTTTGATTGGCCTCGTCTACCTGAGCCTAAAAATGAATTAGACTGGATGATTCACTTACGTGAGCACGAAATATTGAAATCTCTGAATTGTTATATGCCGAGTTGCCATTTGGTAATTTTATTAGTGACTCTTTCTCCAGTGGAACCACTATAGTATTGAGGGTAGGACTGGAAAAGGTTCTATAAATCGAATTTTGGCTAATCGACTATTTTTACGAAAAAGTAGAAAAGTCAAACTTGACTTTCTTCTTCAGAAAAACTCCAAAAGCCGATATGTGCGTTGAAAAAAATCGATTTCTTTTTTCGACTTTAGGACGAGCTTTATTGCCAGAGCTTTAAACGTAGCCATTGCAGCAGTATCAACAAGACATTTAGTTAGTATCACAAAATATCTATATTTCCTTTATTTTCAAAACTGAACGCCAAGTGGGTTACAATGTATCAGCAATGTATCAGTACCATTTCTACCAATATTTTCAACTCAACTGCACAAAGAAACCTCGATTTCAAACTCTTTAAATATCAATACACTTTAACTAACACAATTAACGCACAATAATGAAGCAAAATATAGCTTTTCGAAACTTACGCTTATTTTTGCTAACCTAATCAATTTGTAAGAGATTCATCAGAAGGGAGCTGAAAGCAGTACAATGAACAACAAAATTAGAAATTGCCACACGCTGGTTCAAGGTCTAATTTTGGTCTGAAAACTCTAATCCAGAAAAAAAACTTTGTTTGGTAATATGAAATATTGCCCCAAAATGACTGCAAAAATTTTTTTTGTTTTTGACAGCCACATAATTACATTTGATAGAGATACTGTTTCACGGCCTAATTTTAGTCTGAAAACTATAATTCACAAACAAAATTTCTTTGATCATATGAAAAATTGCTCTAAAAAGACTGCCTTTTCATTGAAAAAGCATCATGAAAATGTGAAGAAGATACACCGTAAAAAACCGCTTCCTTCTATTTCAAGCCTATGTTAAATTCATTGGTGATTACGCAAAATGTTCACCACTTTGCTTCAAAAATTATGGTGCATTTCAGTTTCCGCGGATATACTTCTTTTGCTTGATACCTATAACTGTCAGAAAACTTGCATGGCCCAGTTTTTAAAACAAAACTTACCTTTCGATCACTGTGCATGACAATCAACAACAAAGGAAAGTCATAACAATCCAAAACACCATCCAGAATGAAAACAAAACTCGATAATAAAAGCATATTAAAAACTTATTACACTGACCCAATTTTCGATATTTGCCTTTTCAATTTATTTCTTATAATTAGCCACTTAAACCAAAAGTTATTAAATATTTAATGGGTTAACAAAATTAAGAGTAAATGAATCTTATGAAAACCAAACACTTTCAACGAGCACTTACCTAGTTGACTTCGGCAATTGCGAATATCGTAGGCAACCTTGAAATTAATCCATATTTGTTTGTTAATGATGAAATTCTGAGAAAAGTCTCAATGCAAAACATTACCTTAACACTGGCTATCTTTACATTTCAAACTCATTCATCAATACAAGCATGATTCCATACTGAAGCAGAAAAATGTTATATAATTTCAAAACATTTGCCAATTTTCAAGCGACTTCAATGACACCTATGACAAATTGGCCATAAATCATAGCCGATTACTGGCTGATTTTCTAAATATGCGGACATCAACAAAAAGATAAGATGATCTAACATGGGTTCAAAAATTTTTGCAAAAATTTATCATGGGAATAGACAAGCTGTAGATGTTCTATGTCTTGGTATAGCTAATTTACTGAACGCAAACAGCGTGGCAACCGTCGGTGTAGGGAAATGATCTCACTGAATATTGAAATGTTTATTGTAGGATTGGCCTTACAGATAGGAAGAAATTGAAAGGTTTAACCGCCTCTTTTAATTAAGTTAGACATTTTATTCGCTACGTCTTTTTATTGTTATCGAATTCAAGCAGATAAACTGCGGAAATTATTTTGCATATAATTTCAACACCACAGGCGGATGTATTTTCGAAACAGTGGCTGTACTCTTTCAGTTTTTTTCGAAAAATAATAATAGCTTCATACTCGTACTTCGTTCACAACCAAAGGTCAAGACTTTTGTTTTCCAATTTCATGTCAATCATTTGTTTACCCAAATCATATTAGTCAGATAGCCTAAAGTCGGGCTATTCAATGTTGTGGCTCTATGAATTCTAATTTCGAAATTATATGAGAATAATATTCAACTCGCTACTATTGCGGAAAGTCAAAAAAATTTTGATATATATTATATACATTTTATCGTCATTGAAAACTAAACGTTTCATATTAAGAAATATTTCAGAAGTAATCCACAACGTAAAATTGAAAATCAAAATTTTTAGGAAAATTCGATTATTTATAGCCCTATTATGGAGAACTATTGGAAGTCAGATGAACTGACTTGTATAGGCTTTCCTCCCAACCTCCTTTGAGTTGGTTTAAAAGTACTCAAAGTACCAGAATACACCTGAAATGGGGCGGTAATACAAGTCAAATTCGTTCTTTAATAGGATGATTTTTTAAGATTTAAATAATTCAGGTTGGCAGCATTGGTTGGTAATGGCGACCAAACGCCTTCTGTCAAAGTGAAAAGTGTACAGTATACTCTGCCATTTCATCATGAAAAGACTAAGAAACGAGCAGCGATTGCAAATCGTTGAAATTTATTTTCGCAATTCGTGCTCTGTGACAAATGTGCATCGTTTGATACGACCATTTTATGGTCGTCATAATCGACTTGTTGAATCAAAAATTCGTGCTATTATCTCCAAATTCTGCACCAAATTTACTTTGTTAGACTAAAAACCATAGACTCCCACGCGTAGAGTGCAGTCGTAGAGTGCAATTCGTCGCCGTTCTCAGCGATTGCGCTTGTGCTACTCAACCACAAGGAATTTTGTTTGCCCCAATTGGCTGAGTTGAACTTGGTTGACATGTGGTTTCATCAGGAAGGTGCAACATGCCACACTGCTCGTGAAACAATGGATATGAGGCATGAATTTGATGAGCAGCTTGTCTCTCGATTTGGCCCTGTGAGTTGGCCCCCAAGATCTTGCGATTTAACGCCTCTTAATTATTTCTTCTGGGGTTATGTCAAGTCGTCAGTCTATGTGGACAAGCCGAATATATATATATATTTGGTATATATATATATATATATTTTCACAAGTATTATAATGCAATACGGTTGACGGACGGTTAAAATGCAAATAACTGCAGCCCACGAATTAGGGATTACAGGCGTAGGATGTACCACATGGGTCGTAATGATGCCTTCTACGATGCCCGTGAGACCCTAAATATGACTGAAATTTGCGCAACCAAATAGCTGATATAAACATAAGAATATGTGAGTATACCTATATAAACTTACAGCGTTTATACTTATTTGTAATAATTTAAAAATAAATTACTTAATACCCAATCTGTACTTCAAAATGTACTTTAATTTGAACTGCATATTAATGTATGTAATAATTAATGTATGTATTTGTGAATTACTTTTGTTTTATTTATGCTATAAATTTTAGTTGTTACTTACCTAGTGTGAATTAATTAGTACCATGTAAAAAGATAAATTGTAAATTGGCAAGTTAAGTTCTTAAGCCAAAAATGGCACTCCTTTGCATCACACCATAGCGAGTAATCATTTTCTACCCTCATCTCGAATTCTACATATATATTCAAATTACATACTATAGCGTGGACGGTACCTCCGCTGTTCATCAATCATTTCATAAACGTTTTACGGTAAGTTACAATCTGCGACCCTCAAAGATCTCTCTACCAGTTCTAATACCTTGGGCGTTTAATCTCCCTTTTTCCTCTAAATCCTAGTACAATTTCTTGTTGTACGAGAGATTGAAAGAATCTACAGTTACCCCGCTGCCGCAAATAGGTGAAATTTGCCTTTGCCAAAGATACAGTCCACATCATAACAACCACAACTTCGCTGAAGATCGATTGGAATTCACGTTAACCGATATCACCAAACTCTCTCCAAATGCTGATATCAATCAACCTTTCCCCTTCGATCTTTCTACCGTCGGAACTTAGTCTATCAAGCGAATAATGTGTATCAAATGTATATTTGAATAAATTCAGAAGAACTGAAAGCTAAGAATATATGGAATAAATCGGTCATTCGTACGGTAATTTCAAAAGAGACGTGCTTTATTGACCGATATTTGTCAAGTTTTACAAAGAATCAAAAAATCAAAGTTGAGAAATTAAATCTAGAGTTACATTGTATACTAGTTAGGAATTACGTAGGTAAAATGGAGTTATGGAAAGTTTGCCAATTTGTATGCGAGGTACCATAACGTGTATAACAACATCCCTCATTTTCATTCTGAGAGTGACTTCACCAAAGGCATGATGGGTGACAAATTTAACTAAATTCAGTAGAACTGCTTGAAAGGATGAATACAGATCTAATAACAAATGTTAAATAAGTCATTTGTTTACGAGATACCAGAAGGAAGGTGATTAATCGGTCAATTTTTGCGAAATTTGCCAAGCATTACTAGGCAAAATAG
>JAHXMU010017886.1:0-11388 GCA_019455685.1 Philornis downsi
TTATTCCACGTTTGACTTTTTTTGTCACCTCTTGCACTTTGGATTCTAGGACAAGAAACATATTTGTCAAAATCCATACAATTGCAAAATTGTCAACCATTGTGAAATGGTCTTTGTTCTATGAAATTCTAGAAAAATTAAATTTCCACCCTTCTGAAAAGGTTGACATGTTGTCCACGCTTGTGCCTTTCATTCTACGTTAGACTTTTTTGTCACCTTCTAGACTTTTGATTCTAGGACCAGAAACATATTGGGCAAATTCCTAGAATTATATTGTCAACCATTGTGAAACGGTTTTTGTTCCTTGAATTTCTACTGAAGTCAAATTGTGAAACGGTTTTTGTTCCTTGAATTTCTACTGAAGTCAAATTTCCACCCTTTCGAAAATGTTGGCGTGGTGTGCACACTTGTACCTTTCATTCCACATTAGACTTTTTTTGTCACTTCTTGGACTTTGGATTCTTGGACCAGAAACATGTTGGTCAAAATCCATAGAATTACAAAATTGTCAACATTTGTCAAATGGTTTTTGTTTAATGAATTTCTACCGAAATTAAATTTTCACCGTTTTGAAAGTGTTGACATGATGTCCGCACTTGTACTTTTCATTCCACGTTAGATTTTTTTGTCGCGTCTTGGACTTTGGATTCTAGGACCAGAAACATATTGTTCCAAATCCATAGAATTATAAAATTGTCAACCATTTTGAAATTGTTTTTGTTCTATGAATTTCTGCCGAAATTAAATTTCCACCCTTTTGAAAGTGTTGACTTATTGTCTACACTTGTATTTTTCATTCCACGTTAGACTTTTTTGTCACCTCTTATACTTTGGATTCTAGGACCAGAAACATATTGGGCAAAATCCATGGAGTTATAAAATTGTCAACCATTGTGAAACGGTTTTTGTTCCTTGAATTTCTACCGGGATTAAATTTCCACCCTTTTGAAAGTGTTGACGTGTTGTGCACACTTGTACCTTTCATTCCACATTAGACCTTTTTTGTCACCTCTCGGACTTTGGATTCTTGGACCAGAAACAAATTGGGCAAAATCCATAGAATTGTAACGTTGTCAACCATTGTGAAACGGTTTTTGTTCCTTGAATTTCTACCGAAATTAAATTTCCACCCTTTCGAAAGTGTTGACGTATTGTCCACACTTGTACCTTTGATTCCACGTTAGACTTTTTTGTCTTTTCTTGGACTTTGGATTCTAGGACCAGAAACATATTGGTCAAAATCCTAAATTTCCACTCTTTTGAAGGTGTTAACGTGTTATCCACGATTATGTCTTTCGTTCCCCCATCAGTCGTGTCTTGTCACCTTTTGGATTTTGGGTTCGAGGAGCGGAAACAATTTGGTCAACGTCGTAGTAGGGTTAAAACTTCAGCTGTAGTGAAAAAGTTTATGACCTATTGGTTGCTATACAAATTAAATTTCCACCACTTCGAGTGTGCAGGAGTATTGTGGCCACTTTAGGTCATCGTTACCAAACAGTCCTTCTTGTCACCTTTTGGAGGTTGGGTTCCAGAGGCCAAAATATACATATCCTTGGTGAAAATTTACTTATTAGTGTACAAAGGCACCCAGAAAACACGAGGGCATCACTATTTACACCCCAAATTTGGCTAATAAAAAATTAAACACACGTAGTTTTATAGTTGTAAACTTATTTTATTTATTTATTTATAACTTTTAATTTATAATCCACGAAATACAATAGAAATTTTCTTATATCACTGTTTTGGTTTGTTATTCCTCCGACGTTTTGGTTTGTTATCTTCACGTTTTACGTCAAAATTTTCTTCGGGGTTATTGTGAATTTTTAAGCTAAAGAACGAGTGTTGGCCTGTAATTTAATTACTGTCTATTGCCGCTCGAAATATATTAGCCTTGCCACTTTAATGTTCATCAAACTTAATTATTGTCTGGCAGTGCTGAAATGAAAGAATTATTCATTCTCTGAGAGGATTTTTTTCTCTCTCTCTCCTTTTGGTGGGTTTCCTCTCTTTTTCAATTTGGTTTGTTGAAAGTGGTTTGCTATTCACGCCGGTCTTAGGGTAAATAACTATCTAGTTTTGTTTTGTTTTACCATAATGGACAGATTTGTTTGACAGATTTAGTTTTTATTGGATTTATTAGATTTATTTTTATTTAAATTTTATTTTTGACAGATTTATTTTATTTTATTTTATCAATTTTATTTTTATTTATCTCGGAAAAAACAGATTTATTTTAACTGCATGCTACTTCTACCAACAGGTATGTTGTATACTGCTGTTGAAGTGTTGACTAAAGGTTTTCAGTTGTAATTACGATATGCCTGCGGTTATAATTTTTATGCTAAGTGTTCGTATATGCCTCTGTTCAGTGTTTCGGTTTGCTGTAGACCCGTACCAGATTAACATACACCTCGAATAGCGGCTTTATGGGTGAATCCACTGTTTTTTATCGTACATATTAAACTTAAGACATTGCAGAACATACATTAGAGAACTATGTACTATTCCATTCATTCCGACTTGTATAAACAGTCGTGGAATCATACTCTTATGTCGTTGCTGGTAACTGGTCAATACAGCAATTGTTTGTTTTATTTTTAGAAGAGAAGATAAAATGGGGTATACATTAAATATTATTATCGGGCATATTTTGTCTTCCACTCCGATTATATTTTTTTAATTTATTTTTGACTTGTTATTTAAAGCCTTCCGGCCAATTATAAGTAAATTACAATATGCAACAATTCATCTATTAGATTTAATCTGCTCAAAATTATAATTATATTTTACCAGTGATTTTAACATTTTTGAAATTTCAAAACTGGAGTAGTATTTATTTTACGTATTTTGTATTTGTAAACTAATCGAAATCACCGATGTGAATTTGGGTTGTTTCTACTTCACCTGATTGGAATAATGGTATACCTATACAAGCAAATCAGTTAAAAATGAATTACGTTACTCTATTTTCATGAACTGATTTAAGATTTTTGTCGGAATTGGCAAGAGAATCCTGTGCAGCTAGTGTTATTTTAATATATGTACCTATAAATAAATTATGAACTCTTCAATTGAGCTGTTGTAATGATAATGAATTCTTTATTTCACCAAAAATATATCTTGCTTAAAACTATGAAGCAACAGATATACGGAGTTTTAGCATTTCACCAAAACAACGGAAAAATACTTAAAGTGTCAAATAGCCACTTGAAACTTAAAACTTAAAACTATGAAGCAATAAAAAACGAAGCACTAGCATTTCACCAAAACAATGGAAAAATACTAAGAAAGAGTGTCAAATAACCACCCCAACAAAAGTGGATGTGCGTGCAGATGCAGACGCTTACGTCAGCATCAAACAACCGTGCTACACATTCAATTATGGTATGTTATGTATGTCATTCCTCCCTTCATCAGAAATTTCAATGTCCTCATTGATCTTTTTCGTATATTTGTTTTTAATAACATTGAGGAGCTTTGTTTTTTGTAGTATGACTATTACTAACATTATTACGAATAATAGCAAAGATAATATAGTTCGTTTCCTTTGCTGCATAATTTTTATGATAATTGTTTCTTAATTCTGTTTTAGTTATATAGTATTTATTATTTTTAATTAAATTTTCAGGTGTTTTTACGAATGGGATAATGTTTATTTGTGGATTATGCATTCTGCTCTCGGATTCAAAAGATCCAATTTTAAGTTTGCAGTTACTAAAAGTTAATAAATTATTTCCATTAATTGATATATTTAAATCATTACAATTCTGGTTTGTAGTTGTTTTTTGCAAGTTTTTGGTTAACACCATATTGGGTGGTACAAAAGATGTACTTTTTTCTTTATTTGTTTTAAAAGTACAATTAGATAATTGGTTATTCAATAAATTCTCCAAACATGAGTCATATAAAGGTTTAATTTTCTGGGTTTTCAACTCATACATTTTTCCATTTTTCTTTACAAGATCTACACTTAAACTTAACACCAGCTCTTGATTATCATTATCAGGAATTGGTATTATCTTAAATCTAGGGTACGCTATTAAAATTTAAGAGTAGTCAACACAAAATATACCAAATTTTCTTTAATCCAAACAGAGGTTTTAATGAGCTCAAATTGTTCTGCACTCAAGTGTGAGATAGTTTCAATGTCAATAAGTTTCGGATTAATGATGCCCAATTTAGCCAATTGTATCCCCATCTGAATATCCTGACCATGCTCTAAGTAGTTTTTGACGTTATCAAGAAAGGTGTCGGCAATAATTTTAGTGACAAACGCATTTTGAAGCGTATATGTCGAGTTTCTTAGTTCATTTAAGAGTGCATTTCCAGCGTTCACGTGTTCAATGATAGTATTTGTGTATCATTAATATTCGTTACTCTATTTCTCTTAAAATGGCTTTTATATTTCCTGACATTTCTATCTCTAAATTTTACAACAAAATGTTCTCCATCATTCTCATTTTTCAATACTTCTGCCCTTTTAAAGGGGTTATCTACTTTACTTAACCTTTTTCTTTTATTTTCTGCGTTGATATATTTTATATTAATTGGATTCTCAATTCTATTCGAATTTGCCTTATTGATCCTAGCTATCTTTTTGTGTTGCATATCTATCAATGGTTGGACTTTATTATAGAACGTGTCGTATGGGTTTTCTCCGGTACTAGAGTGGTTGTAGGCAAAGACGGATTGTTCGACGCTCATGTAAGTTTATCACCCGATGTATTTATGATACGCAGTTTTTCGTTCAATGTTTTATGAAGTCTTTCAATGTCACCTATGCCAGTCTTACCAGTTGTAATTTCTAAAATTACATTCAACTGTTCACACAATTGTTTAATATTCACGTTATTCATACCCTGATCTTGATCGATCTTTAAACCTCAACAATACTCGCTTCGTTTCCAGCCAGTTCAAATTTGACACCTTTTCAGCCATTTCAAACTTTCAGTAAAGGTCAATACATGTCAAGTATTTCTCCCTATTCCATTGCCAAAAATCGACAACAATTTTTTCGCGAGTTTCGTATACTGGGGGCGTTAATTTAAAGGGTAACCTATGTGCTATGTGGTCGGCTTTGCACAAGTTGCACAATTCACACGCATTGATAATTCTCGAGATTTCCTTTACATAATTTAAATAATAATATGTTTTTGAAAATTCTTTAACAACCTTTTCTATACCCTGGTGCATCCCTCCTAGGTGCAACTCCATTACAATGGTTTTAAACCTAGAGTATTTTGTTACGTTTTCTAACTCTCTCATTGCTCTCGTCAGTTCGGTATTGCCCGACTGTACCAAGTCTTTATAAACGTCCTGAAAACGAAGAAAATCGTTATTATTTGGCATAAAATTTTCCGATTTTTTTCCCAGCATATGCTCCTTAATAATATATTTAATGTCATCACGACTCAGTTTCTTGTAATATATAGTAGTGACAGCATTTGAAAATACTTTTTGTTTAACAATTCTTTCAGTAGCACTGCTAAAAAGCCTTAACTGATTTTTAAATGTATTCAATGTCCTTTCGGAGATGTGAATGTAATTAGCACTATCCTCTTCCGCTGAGTGAATGGTAGCCATATCTGAGCTAATATTTTCATTCATATTGCATTCATCAAGTTTTATTCTAGAAAGGGCATCGGCAACGTGGTTTTCTTTGCCTAGAATGTGTTTTATATCGAAATCAAACTCGTTAAGTTAAATTTTCCATCTCTGAAGTTTGCTATTTGCTTCCTCGAGATTATGTATGGGGCTTATGGTCACTATTTACTAAGAATTTCCTGCCAAACAGGTAGGGGCGAAAGTATTTTGTTGCCCACACCAAAGCCAAAAGTTCGCGTTCAATAGTCGAATAGTTAAGCTCATGTTCATTGAGCGTTCTACCCGCAAAACATGTTGGTTTATCCTGTTGGCACAGAACAGCACCAAGTGCAACGCTCGAGGCATCTGTAGTTAGGGTAAAAATCTTGTCATAGTTGGTGTATGAGAGTATTAGTTCGTTGGTAATCATAATCTTTATTGCTTCAACCGCATTAATATATTCTCTACTGTTATAATTTATTTTATTTCCTTTTTTTAAACAGGATGTTAATGACTTGGTGATACGAGCAAAGTCTTTAATAAACTTCCTATAAAACCCTGCTAAGCCTAAAAATTGTCTTATTTCTTTTTCTGTTTTTGGTATTGGATATTTAATAACAGCATTTGTGTTCCTAGGATTTAGTCTCACCCCCTCAGGCAACACCAAGTGACCCAAAAACTCGGCCTCTCTCTTCAAAAACTCACACTTGTCGAGTTGAATTTTTAAATTTGCTTCTTCCAACCTCTTAAGGACTCTGTCGAGCGATTCGACGTGCTCCTGCAGAGATGCACTAAATACTATAACTTCATCAAGATAGACCAGGCAGTGCTTTCCCACTAGCTCTCCCAGCACATTATTCAACAACCTCTGGAACGTTGATGGGGCGTTCTTAAGCCCAAAGGGCATTCTCATGAATTCAAAATGACCATCTGCGGTAGAGAATGCCGTTTTTTTCCTATCCATAGGGTACATTTCTATTTAATGGAAAGCCTTAGCCAGATCAATCGTTGAGAAGTAGAGGCACCTTCCCAACTTATCTAAGATATCCTCCATATTGGGAATAGGATATCTGTCGGATATCGTAATTTCATTTAATTTGCGATAATCCACGACAATCCGCCATTTATCCTTCCCTGAGGCATCAGGTTTTTGGGGTACTACCCACATTGGTGAAGAGTAGGGAGAGGTGGCAGATAATGTTCAGCCTCAACATCTCCCTTATCTGGCAATCTACCTCCCCCTATGGACCTCAGGATATCTATATGACTTGGTATAGATGGGGTCCTCATGAATAGTTTTAATACAATGTTTCGTTTCATGAATAAAGGTCAAATCATCACCTTCGTTATAAAACGTGTTATTGTATTTACGTAACAACTTAACAAAGGCAATTGAGGTGATCCATGCGAAACCTAACTTTTTCTTCGTTCAATTCAATTTCATGTATATTCAATTTTTGTTTCGTGAGTTCGTAGTTACTCTCACTGACTCGGTCATTCCCTATACGATATTCAAAGCCGTTTAACAGCATCGTATTTCTAGCAATATCAATCTGTGCATTAAAAAATCGTAATGCATCATAACCCAATAATCCCTCATAGTTATCTGAAAAATCGTACACATAAAGTTTTATCCGCTCACCATGCATAAAAATGTGTTGAATAGAATCTAAAACTACTGAGCCTGTTGCAGTTCTTAAAGAAATTGGTTTTGTTGTTTTTTCTATTGCTTCAGGGGTCATCACCCTTCAGCCCTGTCAGTGATGAACCCGACGACTTAAACCCTTTGACACCAGGACATTTTCTTGTCGGCACTCCCCCAATCGCACCATCTGAACCTAACGTATCAGGCGACAACTTACATCTCATTAATTGGTGAAAGCGATTAAAACTTGTTTCGCAAAACTTTTGTCAAAGGTGGAAGTCAGAATATCTCGCAGAATTACTTCGCCGATATAAATGAAAATATCAGCGGGAGAAACTCAAAGTAAATGATCTTGTGGTCATCAGATGAAAGACTTTCCCCGAATGAGTGAAAATTGGGTCAGATAACAACACCAGAATTGTAGAACTCGGAACTTCTAGTGGCATCATAAGAAGACCAATAGCGAAAGTTGTTAAACTCATTCCGGACTGGCTAATAACTACTATATTAAATTTTTCAAAAACATGCATTAATCACGTTTCCTGTATCATTTTAGTAATGGCAGGATACCTTCTACGGCAAGACCATTCGACAGAACGTCCACATCCTTCTCACGAGAGACACGCGCGGCCAAGCAACTGGCAGTTTTCCTGCAATTTGTGCAGGGAAGACCATGCTCTGATGACTTATCGGTGGTTTCACAAAATTTCCCCGCGAACGAGATATGTGGTCGTGGAAAGACGAGAGTATTGCCATTTATTCCCAGATTGTGCGACGGTGGCAGGTTGTAGGAACTGCGACGAAAGACATCATACTTTGCTTCATACTGCGCCACAGAAGTTCGTGAGGGTTTTATGTGAGTCTCGTCGTGAAGACCTTACTCACGGTGTGCGACACACTGGACATATTACACTGCCAAAGCACCCTTGGGATAGCCAAGTAAAATTTGGGCTATCTATTAAAAGGGGCTGACATTTTTGGTACCACGGGAATGGTCCCACTAGGTGGCCTAAACTAAATGATCAGGCGGGAAGTCCCGGGGCCTCCTGAACCCCACGCTACTGGCCAAACTCACCGGTTGGAGCTGCGTAGCAAAGCAAAAAGCAAAGCTACTACCCAATTGTGATTTATATACCATACTTTACGGGATTGGTCGCCCTGTGGCAAAAGGGACATTTTTACATACCTGCAGGCACGGAGACCCCAGACAGATGGAACGGCCGATACTACATTGCAAGGATGCAGTACCCTCACCGGTGCGAAACGGGGAAAACTCCAAACCCCTTCCGTTCGGCGACGGTGAACGGCAACCATGAAATATAGGAAAAACCCATACCTGTCCGTACCCCCTGAGGGATGAAAAAGATACAGATATCAGGGCACGAACCCAAGACCTGTCCGTGTGTATTTCTATCACCCCCGGTACCAGACAAAGCCTCTAGCCAAACTCTGTAGCTAACCCACTCCCTACAACCCCTTGCGGTGCAGCGACTGGTGCCCCATGCACACGAGTAACAGCTGCCGACTATCAAGCTGAACGGGATTGTGGGATTAGCATGAGCCCAACAGTTCCGCAACCGCTCAACCCACAGGTCAAACTGCCTTGAAAAGGTCAGCAGACCCACTTGCCATAACTACGTCGTAGTAACCCTACGCCGATCAAACGCACTGGAAACAAACAGAACATAATAATCAAAGAAAAAAATGCACCGTAAACATTGACCTATATTAATTACTTCAATTTTTGTGATGTAATAACAGGATAAATTTCCGCGACATCAAATTGATTCTCATTCTCAAGTGACAAATAATAATTGACACCTTACAAATTATTTGTCACCACATTCCACCCCTCCACCAGGAACGATGCCCACATCGTTATAGCACCTCTCACGGTTCTTCAGCACTTGCGGACAAACGCCCTTGTATTCGTGGACTACGTGTTTGATTTCAGCACTGTCTTCGGCGGGAACAAAAGTCAGTGTCAATTTACTAGCACCAGGAACTACGAAATCAGTGACTTTATACTCGTATCAATCGGCATGAGCGTGGCGGCCAATAACAATTGGTTTCCCCAGTCGCTCACCAAACGTGGAATGTTTTTGAATATGATAGCTTCACGGAACACAGTATCGCCAAGTATGTTACGAATTGTAGCATCAGGGCTCTTCCACATCTTCTTCAATTTGAATTCTTCGACGCGTTTGTCATCGGCGATTATGGTGGCACACTTAATGCAACGTTGTACTACTTCACGGCTTCGGCACAAAATAGTAACCTTATCGTCGGTTTTATCACGATTTCCCATGCCCAAGTCGTAGGTGTGCAACTCAATGTCCAAGGAGGGTAAAATCAGTTTGTCTTTAATGGATGACCAAATGATGCGGGTCATCTCATCACCCAAAATGTCAACAACGGGACCAGCACGAATTTTAGTTGTCATGTTTATTTAGTTTTTTTCTTTTTTGTCACAACTAGTTTTTACGGGGTGATTAAAATTTCAAAGAATGAACTTTTGCTCAAACGCAATCGACAAGTACATGTACCGGATGTACAGAATTATCTCTCCATTTTGTTCTAAAGATGTACCGATTTATCTTTCTGCTTCACCTTCGGATGCCACCGTCGTTCCCCAGAATGATGATGTTTAGCGCGGGATTGGAATGTTGTAACTCCCTATCTCTATAACAACATACTTAACTATGGTAGAATAAAAGAAAAAATAATCATGAACTTAAAATATAAAAAGAGAGAAATAATACACTTTTGATGAATCCAAAATACAATTTTTAAATATTTATGGGATGCAATTTCATCTTCATCATCATCATCTTATAGGCTATGGTGCTCATGTGTTGCATTATGTGACTGGTAATGTGCAATTGTGTAGAAGGAGTAATTAGTGACAATTATGGGTAGGTAATTATGATTTACAAAAAATATCTATCAAATCATATACGACAATAATAATAAGTACAACTTTTGATAAAATCTTTAAAACTGTTCGAAGAAAAAAAAAAGTAAAATTCATTTTGTTCCTACAGAGATGTTTTCTTAGTAAAATGACGGGCCCCTAAAAATGCACAAATTTTTTTATATGTATATATATATATATATACGTTTATACCCTTTTATAATTTTCTTTTTTCTTTCTCTGGGCTTTTGTATATATATATACATACCCTTTTATAATTTCCTTTTTTCTCTCTTTGAGTTTTTTTTTATTTTTTCAAATTTACAGATTTTTTTTTATCCTCCTGATAAAATCGAAACTCTGTCAGGCCCATCATAGACTCCATCACTCGGGAGCCTGCAACATTGGGCTCTCCGAACCAAGTTTTTCTGGTCTAGGTATCATAGTTTTCCATCAGCTTCTTTTCTCCTGCGAACGCCGAGTCAATCTTAACGGCGGGTGTTCTTGGCGCGTGGCATTCTACTACCGGGGGAGCTGATCCATTCCCCCCACTCATCGCTTCTTCTTGAACAGAGGGTATCTTCCTCTTTCTATGAGCCCATCTTCCGCATCTTACAATTCCTACAATAAAGAGCACTGACAAGGTACCTCCCCCTACTGTGAACTCAACGGTCGTCATATCCTTTTATCCACGTTCCAATTTAATCAGGTGTCTTTGCCGTTTAATAGCCGCTGCTACTTCCACAATTCCCGTTTATTTTGTATTTGTGAAGGGCGAACCACGACTCATTACCCACTTCACTCTTATCGTAGTAGTGACAGAACTTTCCACCTTGACCACTTCGTACGGTCCAACCCAAATAGATGAAGGTTTATTCTTCCTGCCGCGGGTCCTCAGCATAACCTTGTCCCCAGGGATCAGAGCTCTATCCATACTCTATCCATAATAAATCCTTTTCGCCAAGAACTTTGATTTCTCGATGTTTTTTCTGACCAATTCATGGCGCGCTGCATTTGCAGCTTTAACACCTTGCTTGGGTCGTCGGGGTTATACAGTGAAGCACACATTCCCCTTACATTAGTGGGCAAGTTCATATCAAAACCATACAACGTTTTGAAGGGTGTCTGGTCCATTGACGAGTGAACGGCATTGCTGTGAGCATGCATAGCTGGTGCTAGCCATTGGTCCCAGTTATTTCCATCCTCGTCCGCGAAAGCGCGAAGGTACTCCGCCAGAGGGCGA
>JAHXMU010017890.1:741-16811 GCA_019455685.1 Philornis downsi
CGATATTTTCGGTCGATCGACCTGGTCGAAGGCGCGTTGTTGTCTTTACATCACTAACAGACCCAGTTTTGGCAAATTTATCCATTAATGTCTTTACAGTTGACTCTTTTAGAGCATTATTGTGCGAACTGTAGCCGCAAAATTGTCACCATTTTGGTAAAACAATTTCACAATGAGAATGCGTTGTTCATTCCTGTAGCGCTCCATTTTACTAATCTCGTACCTTCTACTAGCACACAATAACAATTGTTCAAATGTCAAACAATGACACTTCGAATAGCGCCAATTTTAAATCTTGCGTTCTGGTTGGGACACCCTTTATTTTTATATCTAATATGCCGTACTAATGTATATTCAACGCAATCATTAGTATACAGGCGTTTATAACGGAAGAATATACCGAAAAACTACAGTTTTTTTTAAAAAAAATACTACCAGAATTCAATAGCTCAAATAAGGATTTCATTATAGCCAGTTTTCCATCCAGCTTTCTAAAAATTGGAAATCAGGTTTAGTAGAGCCGAATAGATGATACCAATTCAGGAAAAGGTTGGATTTATTTCACTTCCCCCGCCAAAATTATTAAAAACCGTTGTAGAATTCCCCTAACTCAAAAAAGAGGAATACGGTCCTAAGTGTTCCGTATTTGCGTTTTTTAGGACAAAAACGCATTTATTTATAGCGTTTTTGTCCTAAAAAATTGATGTGCTGATTCCAAATCTGCCATCAGAGTTAGTCTGTAATTTCGTATTGGTGAACGATGTTAAATTAAATGTGGGAAAATTGGACTTACTAACCATATTCAAGATGTATCACACAAAAATTACTATTTTAAAATATGATTCACATCATCTTAAAAGTCAATCCTTATCAGAAATGGAGCTCAATTAAGTAAAGCTAAATTAAGTATTTAATTTCTCAAATTTGTATGAGTGAATTTGGTTTGGATACAATCGCCTATTTTCTGTGCTAAAGTACAACATTAATTTTTTGCTTTTTAAATTTTAGGTTTATGAATCGTTTGTTAAGGTGCCCTGAAGAAGTTTTGGGACAATCATTTTAAGGTGCACGACGTAAGAAATCTTTGAATAACATAATTTGTCAACCTTTGCGTTAGTATCAGCAGCAGCAATGGAAAAACAAAATCCATAACAAATCGAATAGAAACCAAACATTTGGCTCATATTTTTCAATAAAAAGAAAATCATAAAACGTTCAATTTGAAAACCATTTTATGCGTGCTTTAGGAAAAAAAATCTAAACAACTTTTCGCGGGTTTGGAGAACACTTAAAATCTGATAAACATTTGAAAATCCTAATAAAATGCGTATATTCAAATCAATGTATTTCAGAATGGGTTTGGCGGATGTTTCTTGAATGAAATTTAAGCCCATTGAGTAAAATACGATATACGACTCAGATGCCAAATCGATTAACTCCATAAAGCAAATAGTTGAGAAAAATGAGGAAATAGTATATATTATAATTTCAGTTAAATTCTAAATTCGAATTGATGATGTAGACTGCATTACTGCAGATGTATCTTGTATTTAACGCCATTTTGAAAGTATAAGATGGATAACATGGAATATATCGTTATTTTTATTACAATTTTTATATGATTAAAGGAGTTAATCGATTTGGCTTCTGAAAAAAATTACTAATTCAAAACCATTTTTAAATTTGTTTTTATTACAGAAAAGTAGAATATATATATTAAAAAAAAAAAAACAATAGTAACTGTTCTATTACATAGCCAAAATTTAATAGTTCAAACAAAAAGTTGAGAAAAATTAAAAAGAAGTAGGTTTATATTGCTTTGGGACGTTTAATTATAAATTAACCACAAATTATTTTATATACATTTTTTTAAGATTTTAGAAAAAAATAAATAAGAATAACTGCTCTGTTACATATATTTTTTTTAAATTGATTTATCAGCAACGTAAATGATGTCTTCTTCGTAAGCTGCATTTGAGCTCCCGTCATTTCGATTCGTCCTTAAATTTTTATAGTAGTCATGTTTAATTGGAGGAATGAATTTTAACAAGTCCATCATATCTTTTCTCTTTTCTCGCGTCACAGTTCTGCCGGTTGAATACAATAAAGGCTGGTCTACATTTTTCAGACAGAGCGGTCTACCTGCTACAGATTTTCTTATATCAATGGCATTAAATTCTGAATTTTCGTTAAAGTCATACTTAAATTGTATAAGATGTAGTTTAGACTTTTCTAATTTTATCCAGTGCATTTTTAGCCAATTTAGTGGCATCTTTGTAATAGTTACCTTTCTGTTAATGATAGCATTTTCTAAAGAACTTGTAGATAAAAAGTCGTGATGTGTCATTTGAACCATATGAAATGGTACTTTCTTTTTACTAGTTTTTATTATATTGTACCAATCATTTCAGTATGGAGTTAATCAGATTGGCTTCTGAAAAAAATTATTATTCTTCAATGGCTAAAAACATTTTGTCATTTAGTGGTATTAATTTTTATTTTTACTAAGTTTTCTTATGAACAGTTACAATTTGGCATCTATTAAGTACTTTGACTTTAAAATTTCGAAAAATTCAAAAAGTGGCTCGATTTGGCATCTGAGCCATTCATATATCTTTAATAGCGTGCAAGCTTTTATATTTCTTTAAAATCTTAAAAATGATTATCCTTCATGATTTTTCCTGAAATAGGACGAAAACATTTTTAAATGTTGCCCGCATTTACTTCAAACTTAATTCAAGAACCTACGTGGGGTCTACGGAAACTCGAATTTGAACTCTCTGAGTGGCGCTCATTTTTCGCCAGAACCCTCTGCAAAATTTCTGAAGCAGATGTGGTGGCCTGATAAAGAGCTCATCTTAATTATGATTATTATGGAAATGCAAATGTTGACAAAAAAGTTTGCTAAACTTTATAAAAACCTTAATTTAAAAACATGGGTCTGTAAGGTGGCTTTATCCGATTGGTAAATGTTCTGAACAAATATAAAGCTGAAATCAACGCCATGAACAGGACAAGGATGTACTCGGTCCAAAACTGTGGCATATACTATAAATAGCATGCAGAAGGACATGAATTCGGCTGTGCGTTTTGCGGTTTAAACCTACAAGTGACCACAATTAACCACAATTCGCTTCAAGTAGAAGTATTTGTTAATCACACTGATTTGTGGAATCACTCCGATGGAAGTCAAAACCGAAGGCAGCAGTGATACATTCTGTCAGTGCCTAAAAAAAAGCATAGTCCAATATTGGGAAAATGCTACCTATTTCCTTTCCATTCTATGGCACATGACCATATAGCCAAAATTTGCATCAAATAGAAGTATTTTTTAATCACCCTAAAGTCAAAAACGAGGCAAGCAATGATACATTCAGTCAGCACCTAGAAGAAGCATAGTCGAATATAGAAAAATCACTGGATTCAGACTGTTTTCTTCCTCTCCTTTTCATTTTATGCCACATAAGAAGGTAGTAAGTGGAATCAGGCTCGCGCATAAGGATATCTACAAGACAGCATGGCTATCTCCTGAGCATAAGACGAGAGACCCGTTTAATCACATGTTAATAGATGTTGCAAAGTAATAACATGAACTCGGATTATCACCAGGTTGAACTTTAAGTATGCACGAGATTTAAAACTTCTAGAGCCCCATATAGATAAAGCAAATCGTTCGCAAAATATTGTGTTTGAAACCCGTATTGCAATATCCGCCTCATGTGTTTAGTTCTTTCTACTGCTTAATCTACTATTTTTGTGACACGTTAATATTTTCAGATTCAATTTAAATTTAGTAATGTTTGATATCTTGGCATTCACTTGTTCTGTTGCCCCAACATTCTCCCTACCACATTACCTGATAACATCATTCGCATTTGCAGAATTTCTCGCTAATGCTACTTTTAGTGTAGCATAAAATGAAATATAGCAAGCAGATTTCAAATATATTCCAATATTCGTTAGTGACCTTTAGTCTAACGAAGATATAGCAATTAATTACACTCACAATCATAATCACTTAGGTTCCGCATCACCGCTTAACATCCAATATTTTATTGCCATGAACTTCAGAAACTCATCTCTCGGAAGATTACATTTTTGTTACTCTTGACCCCTAATCATGGCCAATTTTAACATTTTCATTTTGTGGCAATTTCTATGTCCAAAGTGTTCTTCCACTCCATATTAGCCAATCAGGAGACCTTAAGCAATATTTTTTTTTTGTCTCAATTTAAGTCCATAACAATTTCCAATCATATCCTCTTGCCTCTGGCTGCTTTCGCTCTTTACCACTTTCGTTCAAAGCTTACCCAAATTTAGTCTTGTTTAGTAGCATAGAGACTTAACTTGAGCCAATAATCAAAACCTTTACAGGCGCCCGGCACAAAGGACAAGTATGTAAATACGTTGGTTGCACTTGCAACATCATCCTCAATGGCAGATGCAATGGCACGGGCTTACATGGAACGACATGCACCCACACACTCTCATACACAGGTACTTTTTTTGTGTGTCACACAAACTTAGCAAAGTTTAGTGCAACCGTACGTGAGTGAATCCAAGTATTTGAGCTTTTTGGCATCAGCATTAGCAACGGCAGGATGTAGTTGCCTTTGCAAGTTCCACCTTAAGGCATGACAAAGACCTCTTGCAATTTTATGGGTAACATAAAAGAGGAAACTTAGAGGACCCCGGCATGCTGCCATATGTGAGTAAGGACTTAAAAGATAAACACATAACTGGGTGTAATACGAGTATACCTTTGTGTTTATATAGATATGAATGTGTGTGCGCACTGTACGGACTTATGTGCTACTGTACATATGTGCTCTAGATATATAAAAAGGTTTCTATGACAGCTACAGCTATCGTCAGTGTCGCCGACATTGTCGTTGCTATCTTTTTATGCAAAAATTTGCGGGATGCATTAGGGACTGACAGACTGTGAAGAACAAAAGTGTTCGTATTTTGCAAATAACTGGCAGCAATTCAGAGAATTGTAATGTATAGAATATGATCTTTGAACTAGACGCGAGTCAGTATTTGTCCTATCTAGAAGAAGGCATGTGTGGATTCGAGTAACTACATTGCTGAAGGGAGGATTTTATCCAGATAGATCTACCACAACAAATTGTACCATTTCCACAGAATATTGTTTTTCATCATTTGAACTTAGACATCAAGTTAAAACAGTTTACATTGATTTCGCCAAAGCATTTGATAAAGTACCTCATAGTACACTTTGTGCTAAGTTGTAATTTATGGGACTTCATTCCTTGATGTTAAAGTGGTTAAAATCATATTTGTCAAATACATATAGAATATGCAAAGTCGTTATTAGTGGTTATGAATCTCTTCCATATTTGCAAACATCTGGCGTGCCGCAAGGTAGTATTTTAGGACCTTTGTTATTTAATTTATATATTAATAATATTTCTAACTGTTTTAAAAAAGTAAAATTTCTTTTATATGCAGATTACTTAAAACAACAATTTCTGAGGTCCTTGATCTTCAGAATGATTTAGATAATCTTCTTGATTGGTGTTTCCTAAACAAACTTTCATTAAATCTATCAAAATGTGTCCATTTTTCATTTTCAAGGTCTCGTAATTCAATTCAACTGGTTTTCCAAATTGGTGATTACAGGCTCCTCACTGCTGACAGTAAAATGGATTTAGGTGTTGTTTTTGATGCGGCACTGACTTTTGCCTGGCATATAAATTATATTATCCCTAGGGCTTACTCTATACTAGCGTATATTAGAAGAAATTATTTCGATTTCACCGATCCACATACCTGAAAAATAGTATATATTTCCTATGTAGTATCAAAGTTGGAATATGCCTCCTCTTTGCCAAGTCAATATATCACGCATAGAAATAATTCAGCGGGTATTTCTGAAATTTGCTCTCTCATTAATTAACTTTGGTGATTTTGTGCCTCCTTATATTTCCAGATGCTGGTTACTGGGCTTACAGCCATTGCAATATCGCCGTATTTATCATACCTTGATATTTGTATTCGATATAATAGCTGGCACAATTGATTGTTCTGAATTATTGTCGCTTATACCGTTTTATGTTCCACCGAGGTAACCTAGATATCATTATATATTTAATGTATCATGCCATTCCACAAATTATGCCCAGCATAGTGCTTTGAATCGCGGCTTTATTGAATTCAATAACCTGAATGGGAGTGCAAGAAGTGGATACCCAATTCAACAATAATTTTAAACTGTTCCTTTTTAGATATTTAAAATAAATAATTTACATATTTACATAACTTTCTTGAGATATGTTGTGTCAATTCTTAGTCTGTAAGGATTTATATGTCCTTAGACTTAAATAAATGAAATGAAATGTAATGAATGTAAAACTATATATTTTGAAATGTTGCTATTTGTAGAATATTTGCACTCCTTGAACTACTTGTATTATTTATGAATTGATTGTATTTATTCTATGAATTGATTGATCATCTTAAATTGAGAATGCATATTAGTTTATTTACTTATTTATTAGTTAATAATTCTGAGTTATTTATCTTTATGCAAACAATGTATCATTCCGTAGGAAATTGCTTAGGATTGTTTAACTTCGTGATCCACAGGAGTAGGCATTTGAAGTGCTACCAACTTCACGCTGCTGATGACAGCGCGCTCATTTTTTGATAAGCATCAGTCTGTTACGTTGTTTACAAATCTATGGAAGCGTATCATTTTACGTTGCAGTTAGAAAAAGTTATTGCTATATAATTGCTCGGAAAACGGTAAATTTACTATAACATTTTTGTGTGGACAACGGAACATTACACGTTACAGCGCATGTTTAGAAATGTGAAGGCCAGAATTCAACGTAATCCGCGATAAAGCACAATTCAATTGGCGATAGATTTCAATGTGTCTGCTCGTAGCATATAAAAAATGAACTAAGATTGAAGACCTACAAAATGCAAGAAGTGCAAGGTTTACCTGTTTGCATAAAACGTTCAATTCGGTAGACGAACGATTCGTCTATGAACAAAAGCGATGTTAACAAAGTTTTTATAAAACGTAAATTTATGGTAACCCTGCTCAATAAAAATAGAACCGGTTGAAAACGAAAAAAATGTATTAGAATTACAGAAACAAAGTCTTAAAATATTTGAAAGCTGGTTTTAAGGGGGAAAACTTGGCATCTTCTGATGTAACAATTTTTACTATCCATCAACATATAAACAAACAAAACGATCGTATATGGTTAGAGTGCATATCGAAAAATAATTTAGACCATTGCATTTAAGAATGAAGCGCCTGCATAAGTGGTGATTTGGGTATGCGGTAACTGGCCTTGGGCGCTCATTATTCATTGAAGAGGACGTAAAGGTATTTTTGTGTTCATCAAATCTTGACTGCATATTTTGCGGTCGACAATAGAAGATTGAATAATACACAGAGTTATCCACTTCTCGGTAATCGAAAGTAAAGTTAAATAAAAAAAACATAAAGCCATAGCTTTATCATCATAATCATAATTTCGATGAAATTTTATTTCATTATATTGCCTGGACTTTGCCATTAGGTACGAACTAAAATGTCATTTAAATGACCGCTTTTGAATTGGTTGCGGCAGTTGATCCTTTTGATATAGTTTTCAACCACTTTTTCGCATATTTCGGGCGTTATCTCGGCGATAACTTGACGAATGTTGGCTGTTAAACGCTCCGACGTTTGGGAATTATCCGCGTAAACACGGTCTTTGACATAGCCTCACAAAAGAAGTTTAACGGCGTCCAATCGCATGTTATCTTGGTGGTCAATTGACGACGCCAAAATATGAAGTTACGCTTTCTGGAAACTTCGCATGCAATAGAGCCAAAATCGGTAGTGTTGAAACACGTTTGATTCACTACTTTTAAAATAAGTTATATTTACTTCTATGCATTCTTCGGTCTTCCAGACTGTCGGTTTTGAAACCACTTAATGGATATTAACTCTGTATACTAACTTTAGAGACTTCCCTTAAAACATTCTTATTTTCATTTTCCCATTTGTTGATGCCAAAATATATTATGGCATTTTTGATCGTTTTTCATGTTCATCCTAGTTTGCTATCCGCCTGGCCACCCTAATGTTAATTCGCCGAAAATTCATGGCTTAACCGCGTAATTCACACATCAAGTCAAACTTTAAAAGTTTGATTAGTGTGTTTGACCAATTGTTCTAAAGATGGCTACAATCAGTCTTATATACTCTCTCTGTCGCTTTACCATTACCAAAATCCACAACCAAACTTCACTTGTTACTGTGAGTTCAGACAATCTAATTCATTTGGTAAGCTTCGGCATAAATTGTTTAAATTCAAATAAAGAAAAGATATTTTTCAATTCCAACATTCTAATTCTTGGTGTTTTCTTTTTTCTTTATAATTCTACCGTCGGTAAATAATTTGTGAGAAATGTGCAAATTTATTTGTGATATTTCTGACTCGCACAAGTAAAGGTTGTCCCAACATGTAGCGCCGTCTTGTTGAAATGGGTCTCGTCACTGAAGATGATTTTATCGGCAAAATTACCATTTTCATTTTTCTCTCCAATACCGAATTAACGAACTCCCTTCGCTGTCCAGGGTCAGCTGGCTTCAGTTCCTGAGTCAATTGAACTTTGTATGCATGAAGATGCAAATCTTTCATCAAAATTCGCTGCATAGTGGATTTGGAGACACCAATTTGCTGAGCTCGGTGTCGAATTGAGGTGGATGGAGATTGAGCGACATCATCACGTACAGCTGCGACATTTTCAATCGATGGACGTGGTCGAAGGCGCGTTGTTGTCTTTACATCACTAACAGACCCAGTTTTGGCAAAGTTATCCATTAATCTCTTTACAGTTGACTCTTTTGGAGCATTATTGTGACCCTAAATTGATCGCAATTTGCGAATTTAGCCGCAAAACTTTCACCATTTTGGCAACACAATTTCACAATGAGAATGCGTTGTTCATTCGTGTAGCGCTCCATTTTTACTAACCTCGGTCCTTCTACTAGCAAACAATAACAATTGTTCAAATGTCACTGACACTTCGAATGGCGCCAAATTTAAATCTTGCGCTCTTGTTGGGACACCCTTTATAAACCAAAAGCTCCAAGAACAGCTTCTGGAAACCTCAAAATTCCCTAGTTCCCCACATTTTCCCCTTTTTTCGAAAACTTGGTCCGGGAATCCTGGGGAAATTTGGGAAATCAAACATTATTAATTTATTCTAGGAAACCAAATATTTGCAGCAAGCGAATGGGTTTAGACCAATTATAGGGAAGAAAAGACCCAGTCGAGCTTGTCGTCATACTGTTTGTGCTAAAGCACATAGACGTTTTGTTGAATATTTTTCTTTTCATGTCCCTTTAATGGGAATAATCAAACAAAAGTTATTCAAAAATCTGAAAAAAATATTTAAAATTAATTTAGTTAGTGAAATGTATTAAATTATGATTCAGACAATTGCATTCATTGCTGTTTATATAACAACATTTTCTTTTTTTTAATTAATGCATTCATATTAGTTTCTAACATTTCTAAATTGCATTGAAATATTTCCCAATGGAATTATCTTTCATAGTTCTTTAAAAAGAAAACAGAAATTGCTTAAAACTTTGTCCTAAACGCTTTAGCATTCGGTTATAACTCCTGAAGTGTTACTAATTCTGAATGCGTTTGTGTGATTTTCATGCGGTGGTCGTTACCCAAAATATGAGGAGAAGTAACGTTTTTATTCTACCACGAAATATAAATATTTTTCCTAACTTCGCAAGAAATGAAATAAACTGCATATAATTGACATTTTCATGGTTTTTAGTATACAACTATTTTACTAAGGAAAATTCTATTCTACAAAGTCTGGTCGCAATTTGTGTCGCAGACTCTCGAACGAGAAGTAGTGAAGTCATAAGCAAACATTGTCGTAGACGATCAAAGAACATAGTTTGATTTTTTTTTAACTACTTTCGTTTATTTATAATTAATGTCTTATTGTTAATTGATTATACTATAGGAAATAGTAAATTGTATCCCTATGAGCTGATGTTTATGTACCACACACTATGGGGCTCTATTAACGTTTCCAGTTTGAATTGCCGCCAAAGGCTCAAAGCAAATAATTTCGTTGTTTATTAACTTTGACCTTCACTTTGCTATTTACGGCAAACGACCAAAGTTGAACATAATTATAACATTTCCCATCTTCTTCTGCATAGCTGGAATTCTTTTTGCGTTGTATGCCATGATTTTGTTTTCTCTCGGTACGTCATACGTTGTGACTATGTTGCTATTAATCCTGGAACTGCTATTTTATTTATGTTGACTCCCGTAACTTAAACTTTAGTAAGGTGAGATTGTTTAACGAATCTCTTGATACCGTAGCAAGAACAGCAATAGAATAACTAACACGTTCTCTGACAACACAATCTCCAACAGCTAACGTGTACAATTTGTGTATTTATTTGTATGAGCACCTATCCTTATTGACAGGATTAAAAAAAAGCTTGTTAAATAATATATCCTTTCTTGCTGATCTCTTGTTCTGGCGAATCCACAAAGTTTTCTTCACGTTTTAACGACTGAAACAGAAAGTTAATCGTACAACACAATTGAAAACAGTTCTTTTGCATATATCGACCAGTATAATAATAATGCAGAGTAGCGACTCTCCCTGGTACGCACCACACACCTCACAGTTCACTGTGCAACAAAATGTTTTTCATCTGCATAGATCTTAATCTTATCGGCTGAATATCACTCTTTGGTGCCTCTATACGGCTTTCACTAGGTCATTTCCGCTCTGAAAACTGCCAATTCGATTCGCAAGTGTAGTGGTAGACTAGTTTTTGGTCCAGTGCCAAACACCACATAAAACAAATTCAGTAACAGTAACCAGTAACATGTTTATGTTCTTATTCCGCTGCTAACAAGGTTAGGTTAGATCAGTGTGGCAGTCTGAATAGACAGACTCAATTAGACTGTAGAGTCCATTGTAATACCACGGAAACTAGAGATATGGATGTCCCTAGATTCCCCCCTTGAACCAACCATCCTGAGCGCCTCAAGAAGCTCTTAAGTCGGACAATATCTATATCGTCCAGATCTCCTAGGTCCCTAAAGAAATAAGTCCAGTCCCTAAAGAATAAGTCCAGTGTTAGTCCCCGCCTGTTCGCCAGGGCGGGGCAGTTGCAAAGAAGGTATTCTGTGGACTCCTTCTCCTCTTCATCTCTACAGCTCCTGCAGAAGTCACTACTCACAATCTTTAGTCTCATTGCATGTCTTCCAATCAGACAGTATTTCGTCATGACGGATACAAGTAATAAGATGTCGGGTCTTGATAGCGACAACAATTTGTGTGAACGCTTCAGATCTAGGCAAGGGATTGATTACAGTCTCGGGCAGACGCCCATCTACCATTTGCTACTAAATATGCTCTATCTCGCAGTAGGAGCTTGCAAGTGGCTAGAGGCATGCCCACGGACTCCAACTCGGCTGGATTCTGTAAGGTTGTCCTAGTCTTGCTCTAAATGGCCAAAATGTTGGCCTGATAAACACTACAATGATCAAGCAGTTTTCTTGCTATACTTAGCCCTAGATCTTTGAAGTAAACCAATAAATTTCCCAATGATTATTGTGAATTATTTGCTGTAGACTGAGGAAAATATGAAAAAAAGGAAAATGTAAAATCCAATGTTACCAGCAAAGTTGCTGATTCAAAATCAGCTACTTTTGTAGCACAACTCACACGGTGAGCATTTCAATCTCTAAAGATAAACGTATTGAATTAACTTTAATTCATTTGCATTTTTTCTATTTCTCCCTCTTTTTTAGCCCAGAACTTACTGCCCGGCACGAAAAAATTGGCCCTCAATTAATCAACTTCAAATCAATCCCATATACAGTCCACTATATCTCTACTAAGTTGTATCACAACAACACCGCCAGAGATTAAACCTGGATTAATTTCTTATCAAAATCAGTACACAGTACAAATGATGCACTGAAAGTATTGCCCATCGCAAGCTACTACTTTTTCCCCATCTTTCCCCATCCCCATCAAGCATCGCCTTCCTCCAGGCAAACTGTCGTCAACATCAAAATCACGTTGTTGAAACGTTGTTTCACTTAAAACACCATCTCCGTAAACGTTTTAAAGTTCTCGATGAGCTTCTTCGATTGAAAGAAGCAAATCAATACTTCCGGCGTATAACGATTATTTGGTACAAAATCATACATATTCACACAATTAAAAGAATATGACGTCAAAAGAAAAATAACTATTGCATCGAGGCGGTATGTTTACCAAATGCATGAGTTTGGCTCATGACGTTTAGGTTATGGCAGAACCGACCAGCACTTACAGCTGGCGCCATGTATTGCCAAACAGCGGAAACTTAGTTGCGCAAGTAATATAAATATAAAATGTAATTTGTTTGTGGTGTGGTGATGCCATTTCATTCAATTTATTCATTCATTGATTCAATCGCTTAGCTCTTCCAACACTTGATGCGTATTACGAACTTCGACATTAGAAATGGTTTAAATGTTTCAATTAAGTCCTTAATAATCTATGTTCATTAAGCCATCTTTAGACTTAAGGAAGTTATTTATAGCAATTGAATTGCTGTCTCTTAAAGAATATAATAGTATTGCGAACTTTACCTAAGTTTCTGCATGTAATTAATCACCCAAAATATTAAATAATACATTTTAATGATATTCTAAACTATTAATAGCATTAATACAATAAAAATCACTCATTCAGCAAAATTGCAATATTAATGATGATGCTGTAACTAATTAAGAGTGAATTAATTTTCAGAAAAATCAGTTAGTTATGCAAAGAATTATATCATTATAGTATGGAAAATAATTGCAAATACTTAATAATAATTTCTCATAGCTCACTTCTGTCCCACACTGTTTTCCCCCGTCTGTATGGAACTTCATACGAGTATACTGCATCTTATGCATACATGCATACTTTGTATGCTCAAAGGATTACACATATTCAGAAAAATTTGTAAGTAATTAATTTTATGCAACAGCATGTAAAAGGTCTTCTCTATATACAAACATACATACCTATATATATTCTATGAAAGTGTCTCCTTCGTCGTGTTCTTTGGACTTTTTGTGCAGTTAAAGCCATGTGTCCATTTTATGCCATACTTTGTGTCGCCGTTGTCTATTCTTGCTTAGCATAACAACACAATTGTGTGTCATTTTTGTGGCATGTCACTTGAATGTACAATGAATTAAAGTTGCAAGCAGCAGCAGCAACAACAACAACAGCAACAATTTTGGTCGCCCAGCAACAAATGACATCAGCAACACAACAATGTCAAGCAACGCAAAGCCTACAATAAGGTCAATTCTTTAGCTGGTTGGCTCAGGCACTCATTGAACAATATAAGGTCGGGAAGATGGAGAATGTTGGTGTCCGCCTCTTTAAATATGAATACAGATTTAAAGGTCAAGGACGTGTTTTTTTTTATCCAGCTTTTAATTTGCAGTCATGTTAACACGAAGATAGGAGCGAAACCTTGAAATTAGAAAGTGAATGAGAGATAAAGAGAAATTGAAAGAAAATAAGAACGTAAATGAGTTAGTAGAAGCAAATTTATTACATGCCAATGTAGGACCTTAAATGTTGGCGGCTTGTAGATTTAAAAGTGAAAAAAGCATGGGAATATTAAATATTGCTGTGTATAAAGGTTGTACAGTGCCGCTCACTTGAATAGCACCCTCTTTAAATATTTTTCTAAACCGGATTTTTTTCCAAAATAATAATCATAACGAATTGGTTGTGCTTTTATAAATCATTTTTCATGTATTTGCTGTAATCCTATAACATAAATTTTCTTTCATTTTGATGAATTAAATACTAAAACGTTAAGCACAAGAAAAAGCCAGAAATTCAATTTCAGTTTTTGGTTCATTTGAATAGCCCCCCTTACAAAAATTAGATTATATCCGAAAACATTAATTGTAAATTAAAGGTATTATTGCTTGCTTACATCTAATTTAACAACAAGTATTTTAAGCAAAATTTAGTAATGGGTGCTTCCACACATGTTGAAAATACATCCATATATTCAGTTCGGTAAAGAATTATACAGTTTTTCTGATTAGGTCCAGCAAAATACACGACCAGGCCTATTTAATTCCATTAATGAGTTCACTTTTGCTTGTATATTGTTTGCCTGATTTGTATACCTTGCATACTGGCCATCCCCAGACGTTTTCAGTAATGTTTAAGCCTGGAGACTAAGGCGGCCAGTTCATTACCTCAACATTTTGGCTTTCAATCCATGATTTGACGACTCTTACTGTGTGGATTGGCGCGGAATTTCCATTCCAGGTCTCCGAAAACATTTTTAACTTCAGGAAAAAGCTTTTCCCAGCACGGCTTTATATGAAGTCGCATTCGTTATTGCAGAAAGAAGCTGGAGCTCTATTGTGCCATAATAAGAGATCGCACCCCATACCATAACTCCACCTTCCCGGCTGGGTAATCGATTAAGTAGGCATTCATCTTTTCGAAGATCGTGGAAGAAGTAATTATATACATCAGGACCCACGTCATAGTCGTACGACAAAAATTAAGGCGATGTTCCTTACGGATATTGTCTAGCGGTGTCTGTTTAAGCCTCAAGCGTTGCAAGTGTGCTGCTTTAAAAATAACTCTTTTTACCGTTGATACACTTGCACTTACGCCAGCTTTTTTGAGGCATATCTCAGAATATCTCTCTTGTCAGCGGCTGTGTAGCACTTGCTGTTCGACCTTTTATAAAGGGTGTCCCAACAAGAACGCAAGATTTTATTTTGGCGCCATTCGAAGTAGCATTGTTTGGCATTTGAACAATTGTTATTGTTTGCTAGTAGAAGATACGAGGTTAGTAAAAATGGAGCGCTACACGAATGAACAACGCATTCTTGTTGTGAAATTGTTTTACCAAAATGGTGAAAGTTTTGCGGCTACAATTCGCAAATTGCGATCAATTTGGCGTCACAATAATGCTCCAGAAGAGTCAACTGTAAAGAGCTTAATGGATAAATTTGCCAAAACTGGGTCTGTTAGTGACGTAAAGACAACAACGCGCCTCGACCAGGTTGATAGACCGAAAATGTCACAGCTGTACGCGATGATGTCGCTCAAACTCCATCCACTGTGCAGCGAATTTTGACGAAAGATTTGTATCTTCATGCATACAAAGTTCAACTGACTAAGGCCAGCCAAGCCAGCTGACCATGGACAGCGCAAGCGCAAACAGTCAATGGTTTTCGGTATCGTGAAATGATAACCAGTTTTTTCGTGCCTAGAGTTGAAGAAATGAATGTGGAGGGCATCTGGTTTCAACAAGACGGCGCCACATGTCATACAACCAGAGAAACAATTCAATTGCTGCATCAGTCATTTAAATTTTGCGTTCTTGTTTGGATACCCTTTATTACTTCCATAGCCTTCGGTGTCACGTAAATATGTCGCTATAACTTTGCGACTTCTGTTAGTTTTTCTGGCTATTTGATGAATAGAAAGTCCACACTCCTTGTAGCTTTCAATTTTGGATCTTTTCTCGGCACTCAAGGATTTAGCTCAGCCCATTTTGCTTAAAACCGATTGTTTTATATTTAATTAAACACAATTACTGTAATCCGATCTGATTTATGAAGATCTGCAAAAAATTTTCACACTTAAACTGATGACCACGTGAGGGGTGCTATTCAAATGAACCTAATAAGAACACATTTTTCACTCATTTAAAAGAAAAGAGCAAATTAAAATAACGAGACACTTTCATGGCTTGAAATGTGTGGAACCGGGAGAAACAAATAAGTAAAAACTGAACCGTTGTGTGAAGTGTGCTTTAAATACGAGTCACTATTGTTAAATGATTAGGGGGGCGCTATTCAAGCGAACGGCGGTGTAAGTAATAATGATTTGTTATGAATTCCCTTATTGTTCTTGCAACTCATATTTAATGAAAGAAATTTATTTTGTCGCTATTTAAACTGATGTCGAGAGAAATTAGCAATAAAATTTTGTATTTATCT
>JAHXMU010017893.1:0-17943 GCA_019455685.1 Philornis downsi
TTATTACCGTTTTTTGCTCAACTGCACGCTGTGAGACGGTCAATAATATTCAAGCGTCGACGTTAAGAAAGTGAACTCGAACTTTTGAAAACATTAATTTAAAATAAAATCTCCCAACATACAAGCTTAACATTCAATTAAATTAATTCCTTTATACGAATTTCTAAGATTTCCAAATTGTAGCGCTCCTCCACGCATCCATTTGTCCTCCCCTGTCATAGCGTGCTTTTTACAAATTCAATAGAGCAAAACTCTTATAGCTATAAGTAGCTATAAAAGCGAAAAACGCATATCCGTTCTCCGCGCTCAGTAAGGAAATACGAACGTTGTAATCGGACACATGTAAATCATTCATATTTGGTTTGAATTAAACATTCATAAACACCTGCGATAACCCGCCGATAACAAACACCCGGAACTCAAAGGTGGTGATGAGTGGGAACAAGTGTAGGTCACGAAAAAAAGTGTGTGAAATATTTCACACAAGACGATTGATGCAGCGATGCGTAACCCTTGAAGACGACTGAAGACGGACTGACAAAAGACAGTTGTCAACGACTGTGAGAGGATACAGCCTTATATGGTTGACCGGTAGTTTGCTATGCCAAACGTGTATGTACATGACCTTTGAAATGCCAAGTAAACGCCTTGAATGATTGCACCTTTTTCCTTTTACGTTTAAGGGATGTTTTGATGGCATGTAGGAAGCTTATTGCAAATAGGAAGTTCAATTTGCCAGTAAATCGGAAATGCGGAAGTTATGTTTATAAACAAACAATCCATACCTAAAATTGAAATACTCGTATTTAAATTGCAAGGCCATTGCATATAATTTGAGCAAGAAGGCTCGAAATCAACTGACAGAGTAAATGGTTAGCAAATACTCAATCCTATAGACTCAAGCAAACAATTTCAATCCGCACTATAAAGGATCGCCGCAAACAGTGCTGTAAACATATAGTTTTTTATTAAAATTCCATCGCCTATTGAATTTCGAATGCCTCTAGTGACTACAAAATTAACTATAATATTCACCTCTTTTCCATACAATCTGGAACACCTCTAGTGATTACAAAGTTAACTATAATATTCACCACTTATCCAGACATTTGACCAATTATTAAGCAAAACAACGAAACAATTACAACTTTAACCGAAGAGGCGACATCTTCCATCATTATGAGCATTACGTTTGGTTATTGTCTCTGCTAAATCGACTATTAACCATGCACTGCAAAAAATAACCCAATAACAGAACCATAAAATGTATGAAAAATAACAGGTTACGAGCACGGGTGGAAATCACTTATCTAATCACAATAGCTAATAGTGTTAATGGCTTAATGGGTTAACTTACGGAATTTATGCCACCAGTTTTTGTGAAAACCGCGAAGTAGGGATCTAAAGCGAAACATCTCGATTACTTTCTACACAATCGATTACTTTCTACACAATTTTCATATTGAATACAAAAAATTTTAATTGAAATTCAGAAATTCTATTTGGAATTCAAACTATGTCAATCGAAGACAAAAATTTAAATTTTAAATTCAAAATGGCGATCGATTTTCTATAGTTCATTTCCATTCTATCAATTAAAAATCAAACCCAAAACATATTAATCGAAGTTCAAAATGCAGCAATTGAAAATCGAAAGTTATCAGTTGGAATTCAAAATATGTACATCAATTGTAGCCAAATTCCTTAAGTTGATATTGAATATATGTCAATAAAAATTTTGTAAGATAACATAATGAGCTACAAATGCGTTGTTATTTCGAAATATTATAATAACGTTATTAATTATTAACAAAATATATTTCTGATATTATTTATACAAGATTATCTACTTAGTGGTTTCAAAACCTTCGGTCTAGCAAGGCTGTCAGTTGTTAAATACCTGTCATCTAAAGTGTTATTTATTTAGTGAAAGGTTTGCCATTTACGAATATGGATCGTTTAACAACCGAAGAATGCGTATAAAAAGTGTAAAACTTACTACAAAAGTTGCGATCCAAACGCGTGTAATTTTCGTGCATTACAGGGTGATTATGGTCGTAATAATCGACATACTGTGCAAGGAATTGGCAGGATTATAAAGAAATTAGAAGAGACTGGAAGCGTTACAGATGTCGTCAGGCCTGTGCATCATTGTAATGCACGCACTGCCGAAAATAATAATGTACGCACTGCCGATCGGCATTTACATTTGCCATTATATTGGAAAACAAATTATGCTTTATCATAGCGTCAGATAAGTGAACATGCCAAAAGGGCTTTCTCACAAATATAATATATCGACATCGCCACTTATTTATTTTTTAAAAATAATTTCTTTCATATATTGCGTTTGACATGGTTCATTCATAGGCTAATACGTTCGAGCATTCCGAGTGAAGCACGTAATTTCTCATTCGAAAGTGACTTATCTAAGTAGACTTTGGACTACATATATGCATGGAAAAAATTCTGGGGGTCTGTTATAATATTCTGCCTGTCTAATGTTCTCTCACATTCTCCAAGATGAAACATCTAACAGAATTGAATAAAAATAAATTCACACTGACGGCCTTTTCATTAAAGTATACTTTCATACTTAACAATATTATAATTATACCAAATTTTGAAAATAATAAAACAAAAAACAAATGCTATGTCAAAACCGAAGTCATCTAATCACAAATTTTAACTTATTCTACAACAGAAATATGAAAAACAAAAAATACATTTCAAAAAAAAAAAAATAATAATAATAATCATTATCTTTATCAATATTTATAATGGTATCCTTTTGTCAAAATGTCTAGGTATATGCAATATATACCCTCTCTCTACAATAGAAGCTCTACAGGGATTTCTCATGGCAAAACAGCACTAGAATTTCTATTTTTAAGTTTGTAAAAAACTTGCAAAAAAGAAAATTAAAATGTATGTCGTAAAAATAAAAATTTTTGAAACATGTTCATACATACATATGTACCTATCTACACTATATACCTAAACAGATTAAGATTTATTTGAAAATACAAAACACGTTGATGCAAAATTATTAATTTACATGAAATATTTATAAAAATCTTTGAAGTTAATAGGGGCCGTGACCTAGAATAGTTAAGCATACAGGAGCGGTCCCAAAACTGGCCGATCCGACGTATAGATGGTGCCAGTAGTTTGAAAAAAAAAAACATTTTAAAAACATATGTTCCAAGGTGCAGCATTATTTAGTATTTTTATTTGAGCCATCAAAAGTAAATGATCTCAGTGAATTTGTAGACATGAAAAAAATTGGTTATCGTTATGTAATTCAATGTTTCCATTTGAAAGATCTCTGTCCAGGCAATAGATAGATTCTACTCTGGAGAATTCTGCTCCTTCGTTTACGACTGTAAAATTTTGGGTAGCAGAGTTTAAACGAGACTGTACGATTTGTCAAGACGAACCCCGTAGTGGCCGGCCAGTTGAGGTGTTCCCGCCAGGCACGTTTGCCATTTCACAATTTGCCATACATCGTATATTGGCCGAAGATGGGTGCCGCGCTTGCTTTCAATAGAGCAAAAACAACGCCGTGAAGATGTTTCAGTAGAGTGTTTGATTATGTTTTGGCCATGGATGTGATATGGGCCCACCACTTCACACCTGAGACAATCGTGTCCAAAGAAGGCGAAGACTGTTCCATTTGAAGACAAGGTCACGGCGTCTGTTTTTTTGGGATTCATTTTATTGGATATCTTCAGAAAGAAAAAACTATCAACGACGTACATTATACTAATTTATTGCATCGTTCGCAGCGAAATTATGAAAAAAAGGTGGCATTTGGCGAAAAAGAAAGTGTTATTTCATTAAGATAATGCTCCGACTCACACATTCACTACTGCGATGACCGAATTATTAATGAATTAATGTTCGAACTGCCCCAGTACGCACCCTATTCGACAAAATTAGCTCCCTCGGAATATTTTTTATTTCCAAACTAAAAAAAACGGCTCGGTGGTAAAGATTTGCTAACAATGAAAAGGTGGAGTCTGCAGTTAATGGCTATTTTAAGGAAAGAAGCTATTGAATATCGCTAAAAAAATTAGCTAAAAGGAGATAATGTTGAAAAATAGAGAAAAATTTTACCGAATTTTTTGTGTCTTCTTTTCTTAGATCGGCTAAATTTGGGACCACCCTCGTACCTTTACGTTATCAGCAATAGACATAAATTCATCTTGCTCTGCATATTGCTCTAAGTCACTTAAGAAAAAAAAAGAGAATTGATCGAATTTTGAGATATCAAACGAAATTTATGAACGGAAGATTTTTTTTTTTGGCAAAAAAAAACAACACCGAAATTTGATAAAATGATATAAACTTTCCTTCAATAAATATTTAAAAACTAAACCATCTAAGCAGTACAAGCATTTAAATGTAAATAGTTCGATCACATCTAAATTTGTATCAAAAAAAAAAAAAAAAAATTGGAACAAATTTATATTTTTACGCAGATGTGCGAAAAATGCAAAACATCGGTTACCCCATAACTCATAACAACTTTACCAAAACAAAATCGAAAACTTAAATGTAATATGTGTAGATAAGGCAAAATATATTAACATTTTTTAATCCCAAAAAATTTCCCGAAATTTGCGGATAAAATTCCCGGGAAACCGGGAAAAAATACACAAATTCCAAACCAGAAAGTCGCTGGAGGCATTTCCTGTATGTATACTTAGAACTTTTCTACGGTTATTATAATATTAATGTTTTTTTTTTCTTTTTTCTTTTCTTTTTTTTGTTGAACTTACAGGAATCTATCTAATAAATTATCGTTGAAAAAGCGAAAGTGGTTTTACGAATTTCAAAGCAAAAACAAAATATTCAATTAAGAATCCCTGAAAATTAGTGCCATCATAAGTATCCTTAACCTCTAAATGGTAAGCAAAGAGTAAAATAGATTTTTACCCCAGGAATCAATTTTTTTCGGTTCTCAATACCGGTTAATTGAACCACAAAATTTACTTTTGACTTTTACTTCAAAATATTCAATGCAGCACACTATCCACTGCAATTGATATTGAATTTAATATGCAAAATCGTATTGTATTTCTCACTGCTAATGTCGGCATAACTTTCAGTACACATTAAAAAAAAAAAATCTTCCGATACAACTCAACAATGAGCAAAACCTTATTCGGAGTCTGTGGTGCAAATGATGTGCATTTCATATATTTTGATCGAAAGTACAAATGGCGTGAAGCAATTTACCAACCGACTATAACTTTTCTATATGGATTACGAAGACCCTTTCAGGATACCTTTAATCGTGAACACTAATCAGTTTCCTTATAAAATGTTCTCTTTACCAAGAATTTTCAATAGAAAAAAATTCTTTGAAGTTTATTTACGCACTCGGATTTTCTTGGAAAATGCTTTCATATGGAAAGGATATCGTAAGGAACTTTTCATATGTAGGCAATAAAAAGAAAAAAAATCTTGAGATTTATTTCATTCGGAAGTGTTTTACAGGTAATTTTCCAGTGCAACCGAGTATTGGAGAACACATTTCACATTGCAAAACAACCCTAGAAGGCACTTGTCTTACAGAAAAATGTATTCAAATATACTTTTTATAAGAAAAATTAACCGTCATCTCATATAGAAATGACTTTCAAAATGTATGGATAGACATTCTTCTTGCAAAAGGGCGTGCAATTAGCTTAAAAGTTACGCTTTGTCTAGAAAACTCTCACCGACGAAATTTTTCGCGCAATTATCTTCGAAGACAAATTCTATATAGCGAAGAGAAAATCGTTACGACCCGTATTATAAGTATAAAGAAATAGCTGTTAAATACCGTGATTGAACGCAGACAATGCTCAATACTCCAAATGACATTAGTATATTGAATTATTTTAAATAATTGTACATTTTTAACTAATAGCCAGAGTTCACTTGCAGCGTTCTAACAAACGTTTATTTATAAGATTTTGTTGCGGAAAATATTCTGTATATAAAGAAGGAAATAAACAAAATCGTTTTCTTGTAGGAAAATATACAATTTACGTCTTTTACATTTACGTCTTTTACATTTACGCCTTGCCATTTGCTTCCGTACGCTGAATTTCCATTAATCGAGGTGGAGAATCGATTTCATTGTGAAAGCACGGATATTTGAAAGCGATCACAAAAAATAATTTTCAGCAGATAAAAACGATTTTCGACTAAAATCGGAATCGATTTACCAGTCGTGATTATTAAACCAATCGATCAAATCAAATCAATCAAAGGAAAGAGTATAGTCAAGTAAAGGCAAAAGCAGGTTGTCACTATCAAATATATATAAACTTACCCTTTTCACCAATAACTTCATTATCACCCACCGACATCTATCAATCTAATCACAACAATAACAACACTATAAACAAGAGAGTGAAGTCTTGTTCATCATAATTGCAATAACAGTTCTACTCTTTTATGCCACTACTACAAATGCTATTTGTGTTCTAGCATTGTCTCCCGATTTGTTTTTTTTTTTTGCGTTACTATTTTTTACACTACACACATTCACACTAACAAGGTTTTGTTTGTTTTTGTACATAAAATACTTCGTGAAGATCTTGCATAGCCCTTTTCCAAATAAAATTCACACAAATTGCATAGACTTCACACTTGATTTTCTTGAGTCTAATATTGCGTATTGAATAAAATTTTGTATATTCCAATAGCACAATCGATAAGTTTTATAGTGGTACAAAAATTACACCGATTTAATAACTTTTACGCAGAGTTTTCGCCTTTTAAATGAAGACTGTTAATTAGAAAGACCGAACGCGAAGAAATGAAAGTGTGGACTGAAGTTTATTTGGTAGAAACAAACAATGAAATGAATGAAGAAGCAGGCAAAAAAAACTTATTCTAACGGAAGATTTTATTATTGTTGTTTTGGTGTTGCAATGCAGAATTTTTGGCAGCTCTCTTGGGATTCGTGACATGCAAGAGGTCTTTGGATAAAAATGCTCCATATTTATTAATTAGTGTGTACCTTTTTCGACAAAAGGTCCAGAAATATGTACATATACATACATACATATGTACACACGTGTATGTGTAGCATAGAATTTCGTAACAAACATTAATCAAGCTTAATCGGAATTCATGCAAAAAAATAATTGGAAATAGTATATAAAATCCAATTTTTTTAGCATTGTATGTCAAAAACTACAAATTGCTATAAATTATGCTAAGTCGTATCAAAAATGAGAATAATTGAGAAAATGTGAAAAAAAGAACAAGATATGCTAAAAAGCATTTAGCATGACTTTTCAAAGTATGCTAAAAAATCATTAAATGTTCTAAACTAAAAACACTGCTTGGGAACAGGCAGGAAGGGAAGCCCATTTTCCCACTTTAGCACATTTCGTCATTTTTTTAGTTATTTTTGCGACGCTAATTTTTTTTTTTTTTTTTTTTTTTAATCCGAGGTAGTTATGAGAGGTAATAATCCGATCTCCAGTTATTGACATTTTTTTTTAATCCGATATATTAAACTTTATACATTTTTCTGAATTTACCTACCCAGTTTTTACTAAATTATATATTTTTTATATTTGACACACTATTCCACATAATAATAATCCATTCCTCAATTATTAGGATATTTTTTTTAAATCCGATATATAAAACTTTCAAAAATTTTCCGAATTTACCACTTCCTACATTATTTTCTGCGTAATTCTTGCTAAATTGCCTACTTTTGATATTTGACACATTATTACATATACTTTAATTGAGGGACAAGTAAAAATCCAATCTCCAATTATTGAAATTTGTTTTTTGAAATTCGGTATATTGAATTTTTTCCAATTTACCACTTCCTACCAATTATTGGTATTTGCAGTCTTTCTATAAATGGTTTCGGTTAATATTTTGTCTTTTGTTAATTAATTGTATCAGAGATTGCCTTGCGCTCAAAACTAGTTTATAGGCTCCTAAAGGCAAACTCCAGATTTTGGAAAATACGAGCGCAATTATAAAACCAGAATTTTAGAAAACTTTATGAAAATATTTATAAAATCTAATATTCTCTGTGATTTGTATTCCTCGACATATTTCTTAATAATTTTTGGAAGTTAAAAACTAAACAAACAAAGCAAACAAACGATAGTTATTGAGTACCGAATATCGGATTTGCTGCAGGTGTCCTTCATTAATACAGTTTATTGATGGTTGTCCGGGATGCTCTTTATCTTCAATTCGTTCTCGACCTGGTACCCGCTTGTAAATATTTCAGGTGTTCGGAAATAGGTAATATAGACAGTTAACATTTACATTTCTTCTAGCCGACCTAGTTTTCCAGTAAATGCTCCAAAACCGCCGGTCTGGCAAGGCTGTCAGCTGTTAAATACCCGTCACCTAAAATGTTATTTATTTAGTAAAAGGTTTACCATTTACGAAAATGCATCGTTAACAACCGAAGAAAGCGTAAAAATAATTAAAACTTACTACAAAAAGCGGTGATTCAAACATTGGCACTTTCCGTGCATTACGGATTGATTATGATCGTCATATCGCGCAAGGTTGCCAATCCTTTTTCGGCAGTGCGTACATTGCGATGATGCACCAGGCCTGACCCACATCTGTAACGCTTCCAGTCTCTTTAAATTTCTTTATAACTTTGCCAATACCTTGAACAATAGGTCGATTATGACGACCATAATCATAATGTAATGCACGAAAAGTGCCCACGTTTGAATTACCACTTTTGTAGTAAGTCTTAACTATTTTTAAGTGTAGGCGATCCATATTCGTAAATGGCAAACTTTTCACGAAATAAATAACACTTCAGATGACAGGTATTTAACAGCAGACAGCCTTGCCAGAACGGCGGTTTTGAAACCACTATATGGATAACCCTATATAAGCAGTGGAGCACGATTTGTCAGATTTGTTAAAAGGCCTTCTAGAATGACTGCTCTGAAGTAGGCCTTACCGATTCCACTGCTGGGTGTGGTTGATATGTATGTATTAGTGCACTACTCTTTTTCTCTTACGTGTAACCATTTCAGAGCCGACTATATTTGAGCCCTGAAAACTCATTTAGTCTCTTGTTGTATTCGGTGGAGCAAGGCTGCGTTGCATTGGTGTCAGGGCGTTTTACCTTTGTTCTTGCTCAATTACTGTAGTGTCTTTGTTCTTGCTTGTTGTCGCATTGATTAAGCGGGTGTGAGAGAGCTGCCTTTTTGTTTTGTTTACAAAATTGGCATCCACTTTAACGAGTTCTTAATAACACAGTACAACAGCCAATCTGGGGGGTGAGAAATTCCAAGTCAGGGTGATGGTACTAGGTCAGTATAGTAAAATCCTCAAAGGGTTTCGCGTTCGTATGTGTCAGTTTTTTTATGACCTTTTACATTTTTTCCTTATCTTGATGTTTTTTCGCTTAGTTGTTCGATTTTGCTGAAACAAATTGAGAAAAATTAATTTCTCTACCACATCAACATTTTTGCAATTATAAATAAATTTATGGAGAAAATTTTGTCAAAATTTTTTTTTTTTTTTAAATCATATAAATCCCAAACGGAAAAAAGTGTCAAGTCTTATAACTTTTACGTAAGGCCACATAACCTATAAACAAAATGCGACATAGATCATAGAAATCTATTAACGCGTTCTGCTTTTATTTACAATTAAGTGAAGCTATCCCATTTTGACAAGAATATTGATATTTGTTTTTATTCAAAAAAGTGTCATTTATCGCGTTTTTTTATAAATTTTCCCCAATAACTCCAGACTTCTGGCCATAAACTACTAAAAAAATAAAGTAAACATTTTTATAATTTTTTATTTTTATTTTATTTATTTATTTTTATTTATTTTAATAAATATTGCCTAGACTTTTTCGATGGTGGTTGTTCGGGACTATTGGCATCGCATTCATCGCTGTCATCAGTTTCTGAACCACACATAATGTCAATGTGTGACTCCACTGCTGGCCCTTCTGCACCTCCTGAAAATTCTTTATCATCAGGATCATCCTTGTCTAGCCACACAAGCTTACTCCACCAGCAAATTTCCGCAATTATTGCACTCGGCGACTTTTTGCCTCTATATCTGTAAGTTTTTGTTTTATTAAATGAGTTCGAAAAAATAAAAAATCAGTATTACCTCATTTCAAATGGCATAGCAACTTGATGATAGCGTTCGCCTTGTTCAACAGATTCGGTAGCCAATTGTTTGCTGAAGTAGTCCAGATGATGATGTAAATAATGGATTTTCAAGGACATGTGGACACCAATTTCCGAGAACGATCTTAACTTCCTTGCGACAGAAACATCGTAGTTGGTAGAACGATGCTTCCCCAACAAGCCTTCTATTACTTCTTTGATTGCCTGCCATGCATCCAATTCAGCGTCAATCAAAATATTGTTGAATGCGTCACTTTTAATCAGCTTTCGTATATCTGGACCATTTGGAAAAAATGAATTTGTAAAGATGGAAAATCATAAGAAATGAATGTGATATTATAACTTACCTTCTTTAATTTTACTTTCGCTGAGTCTCGGGTAAATTAGTTTCAAACACAAGAAAACTTCATCTCTTTTGGCGATAGTTTTGATGAAATTCTTAACAATTCCAAGTTTAATATGCAGTGGAGGCAGCAATATCTTCTCCTTCGGTACTAGAGGCTCACGAATAATATTGGCCGTTTGTAACCTGCTGTGCTCTCTGAGTTTCCATCCGTGGCATGCATATTGGTCACCGGAAAATCGTGTGTCCCAATCGCACAAAAAGCACATATATTTTATATAGCCGCTTTGAAGACCGCAAAGCATAGCTACAACTTTTAAATCGCAGCATATGCGCCATCTATGTTTGGCGTAGTTAACCATTTTCAACATATTTTCCAGTGCATCATATGTTTCTTTCGTTTCTGTACTATAGGCGATTGGAACTGAAGGTTTTTTATTGGTCTTATGCAGTAAAACTGCCTTCAAGCTGAGTTTTGAACTGTCAATAAATAATCTCCAGTCATCTGCTTCATATTTTATTTCCATTGCGTCCATCAATTTTCCTACATCCGGGCAATATGCAGAAGTTTTTCCATCATTCACAAGGAATAAACTTTGGAGTGTTGCCTGACGACTTCGATAAGCTGTGACTTTCACACCGGGTGCCAACAAATTGTTTAATTTCAAAAACAAAGCCAGCTCTTCCGATTTATGCTGTGTTAATTCCAATTTGGCAACAATTGAATCAAGCTTATTTTGATTTATTAAAATTGGCTCATGGGATACTGATGGCTCATATGGGGGATCATCACGTAAATTATATGTCGGAGCAGTCATAGAAGATAAAATATCTGGGCTAGAAGCTTTTGGCACAGGAATGTGGTCCGAATGAGACAATGGTGTTGCGGCACTTGCAACACCAACGTAATTATACGATTTTCTTATCCTTTTTGCGGCTTCTTTATTCGCACATGCATAGCAATTCAATGGATTGTGACCTTCGCCAGGATTAGTCCAAGTCATTGGGATACCGAATGGTATACTTTCACGTCTTCTATTTTTCCAATCCATTAGACGGTTGTAGCAGCTTTTACACACTATATTTGGCACCCAATTTTTGTTCACTATAACATTTTGGTTGAAGTACATCTCGTATATTTGAACAAAATCAGTACTGAAATTTCCCCTTTTTTTATGTGTTGAGACATATTGACCGCAGCAGTAGCAAAAGCTATTTATATCTGGCTTGCACAGTTCCATATTCTATGACGAAATGAATGACAAAAATCGAACAATGAACACCTATTTATACTACGTATTTTTCAATATTTTACTGACGTTCTAAAACATGACCGCACATGAATGTGGGTGCAATTTGTGTAAAAAAAATCATGCAGGTAGCCAACAGAAAAAACCCAAATAATTACAAAAGTGCACTTTCCTTTTTTCCTTTTAATTGTCCGCGCACATTTATAACCGTTTTTCAGTTTTTTACAGCAACCATAAAAATCAAATAACCTTTTGTTTATTACTTTTGTTTTAATTCTGAGAAAATGTAAAAGGTCATAAAAAAAACTGACACATACGAACGCGAAACCCTTTGAGGATTTTACTATACTGACCTAGTACCATCACCCTGACTTGGAATTTTTCACCCCCCAGACAAAAACCCCAAAAATGTTCCACAGAGTAACCAACGCAGAGGAACTTAAATATGAATGAGCACAAAAATCGAAAGGTCTTAAGTTTGGAAGAACGCGTATAAGTTATAAAAGAATATGACTCGATATTTCCGAAAACACAATTTCAAGTACTGCTCCATAAATATAATGTAAGTGGCACACAGATCAGAGGTATACTCCTAAATCAAGCTACGATACTAAAAGCCTATGAGGAGGCTGGTTATCAAGAGACCAACCCGCGAACGGAGTCTGCTGCACAGAAGCGCTTGGATAAGGCCCCCGTAATTGAATACAAAAATCGTAATACTTTGAATCTAACTGATCGTGTGAAAGTGATAGAAGAATATACCACCATAGTGCCGAAAACGACGTTCAATGCCTTGGCAATTAGATATAATGTGAGCGTTGGCCAGATAACAAATATACTGCTCAATCAGGATACCATAATGAGAGCTTACCATGAGGCCAGAGAGGGTAACCGCGACATCGTCGACGCCGATGAAATACATGAGGGAATGTTAAAACTAAGACAGGATAAAATTAAGTTCCTAGGAAGGGTGATGTTTGAATACGTACAACGGGCATTGTACTACAACGAACTCCTGTGCGAAGAAAAAGTGCAAAGGAAAGCCACAGAGGTTAAAGAATGTATTGCAATAAAAAATTTCCGGCCCACTATATTGTGTTTGAATGATTTCAAAAAGACTTATGAAATCGGAGACTTTACGCTGGAATCATTGCGCACCAAAATAACATTTACGGAAGTGAAATGACCGCGAATGAATGCAGTTGATTTGGTGCGATATGTAAGCGATCGGGAAAAGAAAGAACTCAAATCAGTCGCCAAACCCCAGTGCATGTGACAACGATACAGCGGTAAAACTAAAACTAGGAGCGCACTCCAAGAACGTATGTAAAAGGGGGACAATTAAAGCGAATTCTGTGCCCAGCACAATCCAACGTTTGCATACTACTCCTCTTTCGGGTATTTGGTTTCGTCCCCAAAAAGAGCGTACAGCAGCTAGTGGCAACAAACTCAAAGTACCAAAAGATACACCGCACTCGAGAGAAAACAGTCGACCTAGAATCAGTCGAGATAATAGCAATGAGAGCCCGTGGCACAACAATCGCTCATCCAACAATCAATCTCAAAAATTAGATTTAGGTGGTAACATTGGTGATCAGCCGTATATTATGGAGCCGAAGATTGTGAAATAGCCGAAGGACAAAAAGTTGAACTGAATGACACCACTGAAAGAGTGGTATTGAAAATAGAAATGTTTCCGCCTCATTTCAATGAAGAAGCCGAACCCACCGACATGCATGAAATCATTGACAATGAAGAAACTCCACCAGATAGGGAGTCACTGGAACAAAACGCAGGAATTATCCTAGTCGGCAGTAAAGATTACCTTGAAAAACATGATTTACCGGAGGTCAGCACTCGTGAAAACATGGCCTTGAAGACGTTTCTTCTTCCCACTTAAGCGAAGATGATATCGAACCCTTAATCGTGTATGAAGTAATTGATACACGATGACGGCGACAATAACGATGACAGCAGTGATGCTTTAACAAGTATAGAAAATCACACGGATAAGATCTTGGCCTCTCAAAAAACTGACGATTTGGCTGTAATCAAAATGAGAAAAGCCGACAAAGAAGCTGACTCAGGACTGCAACAAACTGCGACCTTTAGAGAAAAATCTACTAAAATACATTCAACCAGCAGCTCGCCAAATATTGTGGCCCAATGAGGCCTTCACCATCGAACCTTCGAACGTTGGTGATGAATTTGTAACGACTGCAGTGGCCTCGGAACTTCAGCAGCAGATAATGGATTCAGTTAGCAGCACTACCAATCAAGTCGTAAACAAAAAAGAAATATCACCAATGCAAATAAGTGAATTTATAGAACAAACTCTTGGTGGCAGCTATAAAAACCAACATGCGATTCCAGAAAAAAGTGCTGCTCATAAATTTGAAGGGCCAGGAAACTGATGATGAGGTGAGGGTAAAACTTGAGAATGAAGACTTGGAATTTATATAGGAACAACCAACGATCGTCACAAATAGTATCAGCTACCTACCACCTAAAGCGTCCCAATTTCCTCAGGAAGTTTTTCAAAGTAATGCTTCAAAAGGGAGAGACAGTGATGGGATGGTGTTTAGAATAAAATTGCCGATAGCCGAGTTAAATGAAGATATCGTACCAATGATCGTGTGTAACTATAACGAAGATATAATGAACGATCCAATACCAAAATCAGCAACCTACAAACGCCAGCACTCCAATTCTCCATTGCCCGGCATCGAAACACTGGAGGAATCTATGAAACATTTGAAAGTCCTGGAGGATTTTGCCGTATTCAAGAAGAACTATCGGGCTATAGTAGTTAACACAATTGGAGGAGGTTTTCAAGAAGTGCACGAAGTAAACGACTGTTTTAATTTAAAAATCGCACACTTGTAAAATTTAAAAATATATAATAGGTTAGAATTTTTATATGTAATCATAAGGTACGTTAAGATTGGATTTGGATTTTCATTTTTCAATGCGTAAACCGAAAACCTCGCTAAACAGACATCGTAACCAAGCAAGGCGAAAAGTCTCCCAATAGTATAAATGTTAAAAATTGTATCGTAAAAAGCTTTTTTGTGTTAGTTTCCACCATTTACACCGGAAAAATATTCTGTTTTCACATCGTATGGGAAAAAAACAATTTAATTCCCAATTTTTTATTTGTTTCAATTACTAAGTGTTTTTCAAAACATCGCCGTTATGGAAACTTGTTATAACTTACTTTTTAAAATCGATCTTAGACGACGAAAAATCATATTTTGTCTTCTATCAATATTAAAAGATACGAGAGCGACCCCAAACTCTAGCCGACCTGACGTATAGATGGTGCCACTTTCACTTTATGGTGAAAAGTGGCAACCTTATAAAACATATGTCTTAAGTTTCAAAGCGCCACATTGTTCAGTATGCTTAAGTGAGTCATGAAAAGTAAATGACCTCAGTGAATTTGTAAACAACCAACAAATTTGAATTTTGACCCGAAATTTCAACACAAATTTCTATCCAGATAGGGATTTCAAAGCCTTCTGTAAACAATTATACGCGTGATTTTTATCCAGCGAGAACTACTTTGTTTGCTTATAGTCGGCGAGTGTGTAATTGCTATCTTTTAGTCTTAGTTAAAAAGCGTATGAAAATGATGTATTGATTTTAAAACCTGAGATGTCCTATCCCACCCGCCGTTGTCCCATCCAACACTTGATCTGATCCATCATACATTCCTGTTGACGTGGTGCTATTTTGCTGAAAAAAGGGAGAGAGAAGTGCTTAGTGAGGGGCTATACTTCGAATAACTCACAATGTACCATTTCTTCGCCACATATTATGAATTTTTGCAGGAAAAAAATAAAATTGTACTCTCAACAGTACGTAGCTTGTAGCTAGAAATGAAAAACGGAGCGGTGGAAAACGGACTTTATTGATATAAAATTTTTTGGACATACATACAAACCCATTAATTTGACAATTGATATGAAGTGCTCATTTTCTGGAGTCACAAATAACAAGCCAAAGTAGGTGACAATTTAATTTTATTTCATTTTTTAACAAAAGATATCTTATAAATAACTTGATCTGTTCTCATGTGATTACTTTTAGTGTTGCAGGTCATTCAATCTGATCGCATTATTATTATATATATTATATTATACAGGGTGGGCCATAAGGGTGTTGGCGGTTTAAATATTCAATTAAAAAAACTACGAAGCATAAAAAAAAATATATTTGTATTTTTAAAAAGTAGAAGCATGGGAATTTTTAAGACTTAAAAATAATGTTGTCCAAATGGCTTCCCTCGGCTGCTTGACACTCTTGGAACCGAAGTCGCAAATTTTGGAAAACTCGTTGAAAAGTTGTTCTCGGTATTTTGTTACTTTCCTGAATAATGTTCCTCTTCAACTGCTCTAAATTGGTCGGATTATTCTCGTAGACTACCGATTTGAGGTAGCCCCATAGAAAATAATCGCATGGAGAGAGATCGGGGCTACGTGGGGGCCATTCAATATCCCCCCTTTTCGAAATGAGTTTTCCAGGAAAAACTTTTTTCAGCAGCTCTATGGATACCCTAGCCGTATGACATGTGGCCCCATCCTGTTGAAGCCACATCCTCGAGGTATTGCCTTGAAGTTCTTGCAAAGCTGGCACCAAAAAGTCTGCTAGCATGTTGCAATAATTGTTGCTCTAACCGTCATCGCATGCCATCTTTCGTCCTCAAAAAAGTATGGTCCAATAATACCGGTTGACGTTATCCCAGTCCACACGACAAGCTTAGGGCTGTGAAGTGGACGTTCATGCAAGCGTCGGGGATTAGTCTCGGACCAGAACCGACAATTTTGCTTGTTCACATGGCCATTAAGGTGAAAATTGGCCTCAATACTAAAAATCACGTTGTTGAAATTGTTGAACCGCTCTAGCATCAAATTGACAAAGTTAAGTCGGTTATTGGCATCATCAGGTTTTAATTCTTGGACTATCTGAATCTTATAAGCCTTCAAATGCAAATCACGTTTCAAAATTCGTCGTAAAGTTGTTGTTTTGACATCCAAAGACTGACTTCTCTTACGTGTTGACTGTTGCGGATTTCGCTGAACTGAAACACGAACACGCTCCACAATGTCGGCTGATCTTGCAGAAACTGGGCGACCACGAACCGTAATTGGTACTGTTGAGCCGGTTGTTTCGAACATTCTGATCCATTTTCGTATCACATTGGCGCTTGGAACTTCACTTAAATCGTGTAAACCGTGTTCATGCCGATACAAACGTCGTGCAATAATCACTGATTTATTGTTTTCGTAATACGCTCGGACACAAAATGCACGCTGCACTCCCGTGTACGGCTCCATGGCGACTAAATTTCCAGGAAGCGGCGCAGCGAACAACATATCCCCCAGCCACCCCGCGCCGCACGTTACCGAGAAATTGAAGAATTAAATCGCCAATACTCATATGGCCCACCCTGTATTATATTATATTATAATGGTGTGGACTTGCTTTTAGGCTCAAGGACCTGGTCCATTTCATAAAATAGATGGAATAATGAACGGTGAGGGATATCGAGCCATACTACAACACCAAATGCTACCCCATGCAGAGTGGAATATGCCACTTCGATGGGTGTTTCAACATGATAACGATCCGAAACACACCTCGAAAGTGGCAAAAGAATGACTAACAAACAATAGGATTCAAACTCTGGATTGGCCGGCACAATCACCTTATTTGAATCGTATTGAAAACCTTTTTGGCATTCTTAAAAGGAGAGTGGCAGGACATCGGTTTTCCAACAAAGAGGAGCTATTCAACAAGTTGAAAACTGAGTAGGAAAACCTTCCGGAGGATTGTTTTTATTCATTAGTTGCCTCGATGCCAAAAAGGTGCGAAGATGTTATTAAAAACAAGGGCGGATACACAAAATATTGATTTTGTTGTTATTGTTTTGCGCAAGTGAATTCCGGCTCTGCTGTACATTTTTTCATATTTCTTCTAAACGCAATTGTTGTTGTTGTTGTAATGTATTGGTTTTATAGCTTAATAATACCTCTGTGAAAATAAATGGTAAGCTTTGTTTTAAATATTTTGTTTTTATGAAAATTATATATTTATAGTCTGGAGTACATTTTGTTGCTTTTGTTTTGCGCAACACTGTACAGGGTTACCCATATTCGACGGACCCATCTGGCAACGCCATAAC
>JAHXMU010017898.1:0-10051 GCA_019455685.1 Philornis downsi
AAAAAAACGTGGCTACGATTATTGCCTATCTTTACTGTAGACTTCGTGTCAGTCAGTCAGTAGACTTCGTGTCAGTCAGCGTGATCCCACAAAAACGTATAAGCTTCGCGGGAATTTCAGACTCGGACATGGTCTCTATCCGCCAAATGAAATTTTTCCGGAAATATATATGTATTATTTTGCTCACAACTGTATAGTACGTACAGCTCATGTTCAAAGAAGTTTCGTTTAAGCATTTCTTTTGATATTCGCAAATGATTCATTGAGGAGATATAATACTTCAAATGAATGATACATAAGGCCAAAACCCACAACTATGGATGTGTGTCTACACAGTCCCTTTTATGGGTAAACAACGGTAAATGTGTTTCATGCGTTAGCGTTAGTGATATTCGATACACATGCATATGGATGTATAGGTAGGTACGAGTGGAGAAAAACGCAAGACACTACCACCACACAGTGGGAAAACAAAACACCCATACGCTCCCGTAAACTCACAACACACATTTTGCATTACAAGTTTCAAGGTCATCTGTGATCAATATGCCATGAGTACCAGTACAAGCAATACCATCACCAGCACCAGCACCAGCACTAACAGTAACAACAACAACAGCAGCCTCAGCACTACCACTCAAAAGTCACAAGCATCGTTGTTTGTGCGGCTGTGAGCGCCAATAGTTAGTTGCTCGACGGAGACTCTGACGATGACAACGACAACAAAAGACTCCTCTACGTGCTCGGAAGGTAGGAGCAGTCAGTCGGTAGTTTGACAGATTGTACACTTGAGGAATGATAAAATATAGTGCTAACGGCGGCGAAAACAGGTTACATTAGTGACCGCAAAATAAAACCAAAGCTGCTGCTCCATCGATTCTGTTGACGGCTAGTGAGGGGGAGTAGTGCCCGCGGCTGCCACCGCCGCTCGCTTCCATTTACATCTAGATGATGATGGTATCGCAAGTAATGAAAACACAGGTGCATCATGCCGAAAGGCTTACATACTACATACAAGTATATACAAAACAAACGTACATACATCATCTATATATACATACATATGTGTAGATGTATATCTATGTACATGTGTGTATAAAAATGTAAATAAATGCGATTAATTCTGAAGTTCGAATTCGAATTATTCGCCGCCTCCGCTCAACAATTCTTCATATGAAAATTTGTCAGAATTTCAAAACTGATCTCTGCTTGTTTTTTAGTTTGTTTATTCTTTTTACTGATTGCTCGTTTTGATTGAGCGAGCCATTCAAATGTTTTGCCATGTTTTGGGATTATTTTGGTATGGAAACTTGTTTCCATCTTTTTTTTTTTTTCTTTTATTTATTTTCTTATTTTTTGTTTGCCGAAACAACAACATTGATACGTGCACAACAACGACAGCAACAATAACAAACTACTTGTTTTAGTCTTTTATTTCAAATATTGGCAGTTGATGACGACAGCATCGTCAGTCACATCGTGGTGGCCGGAATATTTTGCTGTTTCTCTGGTCGCTTGGACACACACAACTGCCGCTTGCCAGAAACACTGGCCGGTCGCACACAAATGCTACCAATATTCCCGATTTTATGCATGAATGAAGCACTCTATGGCGAACGCCAGGGGATTTGTGAAAATTCGCAATTCCCTCTTTTTGAAGACAAACAACAAATGGGCGTAAGCACTTGCAGCAGCTACAGGTATCCACAGCACTAAGTAGAACATACGAACATAGTTTGACGCATGCGTCACCGATATGCGTCGTTTTTTCTCTTCACTTTTCTTTTGTCGAATTTGTTTAGGTCCGCCCTTAGATGTGGCGAAATGCGTAAGAACACTTTATGTTTTCTTTGCCAAGGAACTCTTTTAACGGTGGGCGTCGCACTAACCGAAATACAAATCGCAAAAACACGGTATTGCCTGCTTTTGTTGGAACAAAATAGTGTGTGTTAATCGCACAAGTATCGCGTCACAACTGATTTAACTCATAATATTGTAATGTCAATACGGCGGTCCATTCAATCGCAACCACACGCATCATTCCGGCACACCTCATCCCTCATTCGCTCGCCGTAGTGGCTGTAGATACAGTGGGCTATGACAGACACTAATGGGACAGAAAATGATGATATGTTTACAGACATTCATAATAAACCAGGTATAGTTATCGGAAAATAGTTTTGATTTATTACAGTTTCTGGTATCTGAGTCAAACTTGGTTTCGGATTCCGATAACCAGTGTCAAATTGAATTAAATTTTAATACTGAATCATGCTTCTGAAATTAAATTGCAAAGAATAACGATTATAATATTTATAGGTATGTTCGAAATGAAATTAAAAACAACGATTATAATATTTATGTTCGAAATGTAATTAAAAACAACGATTATAATATTTATGTTCGAAATCAAATTAAAAACAGTTTATGAAAAAAAAACAAACTTTTAAAATAGCTACGAAGATTTCTGAAAGCCTGTTATCTAAAATCCAGGAAGAACGTATTTGGAGCATTTTTTCCCGCTCGCAACTTGGTGTCAATCTTATTTCTGCCGAAAGAAAAAGAAAAGAAAACGAAAATTCCAATTCTGATTCGGTTTAAGAACCGAAAATAAACTAAATAATTAAATTGATGGAGAAACCGAAATGAAATTAAAATAAGTTTTGATTCTGATTAAGTTTATGAAAAAAACAAACTTTTAAAATAACTACGAAGATTTCTGAAAGCCTGTTATCTGAAATCCAGAAAGAAAGTATTTGGAGCATTTTTTCCCGTTCGCAACTTGGTTTCATTCTTATTTCTGCCGAAAGAAACGGAAAAGAAAACGAAGATTCCAATTCTGATTCTGTTTAAGAACCGAAAATAAATAAAATAATATTTTCGTTTCAAATTCTCCAATAAACATATCTTTTTCGCTACGTTTTGATGGAGAAACTGAATCAAAACGGGTTTCTGATTGCGTTTCAGGTAGGCAACGAATCGAAGCAAAGTGAAAATTTATTTTAAATATGAATTAGAATCAAACCAGTTAATTTTAAATTCGTAGTCGGAATGGAATTGAACTTTTGTGAAAGTCTCTATAATAAACGTACAAATTTAAAGCAATTTTTGAGGTTTGTTTGACGCTGAAAAGAAGCCAAAAGAACAAATTAGCATTAACATTTTGATATCTTGAAATTCCATGAATGGAAAGTTGCAAATTTTTCTTATAAATCAAGCATAGAAGGGAAATATCATTTTTACATTTTTTCCAAGGGAATTTGCAGGAAATTCTCTTGATTGCATTTCCTGTTTTTGCGAGTTAAAAACTGAATTTAATCCAGAAAATAAAATGTTTTTATATTTCTACATAAGATCGAAACACTTACATATTTAATTAGCAGTAATGGAGTTTGGATTTCAAATGAAATTCATATGAAAGATGTCTTTTAAACTTCGATAATTTTAAAGTTTAGTGCAGACCACTGACTGCTCATTCTCAAACCTCAAAAGAATTTTAGGGGCTAACTTTTCTAAACTGTCATATAATTATTGTATACAGATAAGCCTGTTGTCTTATTGAAAAAATTGCGTCTTTCGCATTAAACAAAAATTAGACTGTTGAAATGTTCTCCGATATTTTTTTAAACGCTATTTCCAATTGAATTCCCTTTATCATTTCATAAGCTTTCTGGTCGTTTAAAAATGTGTTCCGTATAGAAAGTTATATTACATTCGAGAGACTTGGGAAAATTGGGTCTTTCGATGATGATGAAAGATAGACTTTAGTATGTTATTTAGACATATTGAAATTTCTTTCGATTAATGTGTCAATTTAAATTCCATACAAGATTTCATTACAATTTCTAGTTAAGTTAAAATGCCTTTCATATGAAGAACAAATTATATTCGATTAAATATCTTTAACCATACTAGCTATTTTAACACAGATTCTCTATAATTCCAAATTAGTTTAACAAACGTTAGGCCAGTGTGGCAGTCTGAATAGACAGACTCGCAGTCTGAATTCAATAATTATTATTTATTTCATTTCTCATATGGGCATCTCCCAGTGGCGCGGACGCGATATTCGTACGCTTTTAACTACGCCAAAAACAAGAAAGAAGAGAAAAATTCGATCTATATTTTTAGTGTTCTAAAGCACTGAACGAGTACTGCATTTTAGAAGATATTCGCAGGATCTAATACAAATCACTACAAACTTATAAACAATTATACAATGAAACGGACACGACAAAAAATAGAAGTTATTTTGAAGCTCTTATAGAAATATGCAAAGTTCAGCGAATTTTGATAACTTTGTGTTTCAACATATACATGTAAATAAAGGTCAAATGATGACTTTTGTTCGTAGACTTATGAAATACGAGAATAATCTCTTAGCTTTTTTTAATTGATGCTGTAATGAATACGGACGCGACATGACGGACGCGACAATTTTTTCTAAGGGGAATTAAATACAGAAATGATTATCATTATAACACAAATTTTAATGAAAATAAAACATAATAAGTTAGTAATAAAATAAAGAAAAAATAAAATTAAAAGCCGTTAGATTGGTCTATTTTAATTTGTTTCTTTAAGGAATAAGCGGTTCGAGCAACTTCAATATATTTACTGTTCAAATATGAAAACCAATGAAAACTTTTAATTCCTTTGATATTTGGAACCTTGTGCCATATCTCTGATAGTTGATTTGAAAAACTGTGAATTTGTTCTCCAGGGATATATAAAATGATGACTCCATCAATGCTATTCTTAGCACATTCATAAAAGGATGAAGCATCTTCGAGAGTAATATTTGTTGCTTTAACAATTTGTCATACCTTTCGTTTCACCATGGTACCTACTCCGTCCACAGCACCTTTGCCATGTGAAGTGGCGAAAAAGTTCCACTCTAAAATTCCGCAATTAAATGTAGTAGCGAGTCTGGGAATACTAGACAGAATAAATTTATTTTTGAACTGGGAACTGCTCCCATCTGAAAAAATGTAAATGCTTGTAATTCGTTCGTATTGCTTTAGTAATATGTTCAAAATATTCGAAATAAAGCAATAAACATCGAATTTATTGTGGTTCAAATTATCGCTGATAACCACAAACGCGGTCCTTTTCCTTCTTCCTTTCCAAGGGAGAGCTGTCGCTTTTCATTTTTCCCGATAATTTTTTTCTATACTCTCGCTTTCGTTGAGCTTCTTTCCTCTTAAAATCTTTCCATTTTTCGTCATCTGTTCTTATCTTCTCCCTATACTTCTTTGCCTTCTCACTCTTTGTAACTTTGGATGTTCGTGCCATCTATAAAATATTAATTTAAGTCTTTTTTATAAAACTTTAACGAATCTTCAGAGCTTACGGTTCCGGACGCGACAAATTTTAAACAGCAATAAAATAGTTTTTCCTTTTTGACGGGAGCCGATTATTATATATTCGTAACTGGGACAATCCACTTGTTGAACACCTGACAGCTGCTTGCATTTGAAACGCTTGACAGCTAATGACAACAAAAAATAATATTTTTTGCACCCGGACGCGACAATAGAATGTACGAAAAAACAAAGTCAAAAATCTTCCGTTATTCGAACTCCATTCTCTCTCGATTCTTCTGATACATAATATTGTTGTTGGTAGAACATTTTTATATTACAGCAACAATACAATCTAACTTTGAAGAAGCTAAAAACACAAAGAAAAATGTGGGTATAATTCCTCAAAATTCCTATAATTTTTTTTTTTTATTTTACCATGGTATATTTCGGCCAAAAAATTAAAAAAAATAAAAACGCTTTCAGATTTATAAAATATAGGTATTTAACTTTTATTATTAGGCATTAAAAAATTTTTCTGCGCAGTTTGAATTTTTCACTCGTGGTTGGCCTTTTTTGGGAGATGCCCATATATAAAAATGTTTATTATTTTACATATTTTTATATTTTATATCAATATTTTACGTTTTTGTATTTGACAAATTCAAAAATGTTGCATTATTTCCTGGCATATTGGAAAAAGGGGATGCAAATTTCTGAAAAGTTAAAATTTTCATAATTTTGTTGCAATATATTCCAATTAAATAATTTGTTTAGTTCTCTAAAGTGAAAACAGAGTTCAGTTAAAATATATGAACCATTACTAAAATATATTTTCGGATAAAAAATGGCAAATTTTCAAGCAAACGGATTTGATTAAAATACAATCGAAGCGTCAACGGCAAACAGTGCAAACGTAGCAAATATCTAAGCGCGGAAATTTATACAAATGTTGCTCTTTTCACTTCTAAACATTGCTCACGACTATATTTGATACTTTCTCGTAGAAATTTATTACTCTAACTAACAAGAGAATTCATTCTGTGAATTCTCGGAATCACGGGAAAGTCAAATGAATTCTTTATTCGTATAATGTTACATAAGTTTTGCGGTCTAATGCAGTATAAATCAATTATATATTCCCCGCAGACACAATAGGAATATCATTGCTAAATCAACAAATCCGCGGAACATCGGAAGAATTGGAAATCTATAAATCAATTTGACATTAATTTTAATACGCGTTCCTCAGAATGGAATTTCGCAAATTGTTAAAATGGACAGTGGGACGGTATTAAAAGATATGGAAAAAATATTTGTTTGATATTTAAAGTTCGTGGGGTTTCATATTTTGCTAACTGGTCTAAAACTACAAAATGGAACAACAATTAAAGGCGGTGCAGTTAGTTCAAAAGTCCGGCATTCCCATATAAATATCAGAAATATTCCTCTCTTTTGTACGTATCTTTGTGAAAATTGGGGATGGCTGTAATTTAATTTCACGGCAAAAAATTGGAGAGTTACCAAAAATATCATCTTTCACAATAATGATAAAATTAAGTTTTTCGTTTTTTCCCAAATTATATCTGAGAGTGCAAAAATAGTGAAATAAGTCGCAAATGCATTTCGCAAATTGTTAAAATGGGCAGAGGGGCGGTACTGAAAGATATGGAACAAATATTTGTTTGATATTTAAAGTTCACGGAGTCCAATTTTGTTGACCACTTAGTGTAAAACTACAATGTGCAACTACAATTAGAGGCGATACAATTAGTTCAAAAGTTTGACATTCCCATATAATAGATATCAGATATATCCCTCTCTTTCGTACGTATTTTCGTGAAAATTGGGGATGGCTGCAGTTTAATTTCAAGGCAAAAAATTGATGAGTTGCCACAAATATCATCTTTCATAATAATGATGAAATCAAGTTTTTCGTTTTTCCTAAAATATATTTGAGAGCGTAAAATTAGTGAAATAAGTCGTAAGCGCTTTCAAGTGGTACAATATACTGCCTACCAACCTACCTAAATTGATAAATTTTCAAAAGTCCTCTTCGATGAGGCAAAATACATTCTGATTTTTTGTCGAAAAAATGTATTTTACTTTTTTTACTATTTGGTAAATTTTGGGGATAAATATACATATAATATATATATTTTCCATAAAAAAATTTGTGCCTAAATACATATGTAACTTGGAAGATAGAGCCAGCATATAAACTATTTTTATAAAGGGTGATTTTTTAATCGTAGTTTTTTTTTTAAATTGAATAAAACACTTAAATTTGCATCATATATTAAAATTTTTTATTGGAATCGATAAACTGGTTTTTGCCATTTAATTGTTAAAGATAATTTCATGCAAATATTGTCCGCGGCTCCGTCTCAAAATGTCCATTCGGAAGGTCCAATTTTTCATCACCTTGTCGAGCATTTCGGCCTGTCTTCCAAGAATAACGCGTGTTGTGTTATCCTGTAAGGCTTCAACAGTGTTCGGCCTGTTCACATAGACTAACGACTTGACATAACCCCTCAAGAAATAATCAAGAGGCGTTAAATCGCAAGATCTTGGGGGCCAACTCACAGAGCTAAATCGAGAGATAAGCTGCTCACCAAATACATCCCTCAACATATCCATTGTTTCACGAGCAGTGTGGCATGTTGCACCGTTCAGATGAAACCACATGTCAACCAAGTTCAACTCAGCCAATTGGGGGGGAAAAAAATCGCGTATCATGGCTCGATATCGCCGTTGACGGTAACGTTTCTTCCACGGTCGTCTTTGAAGAAAAATGGGCCAATGCACATAAACCACACCAGACTGTCATTTTTTCGGAATGCATCGGTAGTTCATGTATGGCATGTGACTGTTCATCACTTCAGATACGACAGTTCTACTTGTTTACGTATCCGTTCAGCAGAAAATGAGCCTCATCGCTGAACACAAATTTTCGATGAAACAGCGGATTTTCATTGAGCTTTTGTAAAGCCCATTCACCAAAAATTAGACGTTGTGGTAGGTCATTCGTCATTCCATGATCGAATGGCAGAGTATACTGTACACTTTTCACTTTGACAGATGACGTTTGGAAGCCATTTCCAACCAGTGCTGCCAACCTGAAAAACTTAAATCTCAAAAACTCACCCTATACCTGTGATATTCAACAACATAAACATAACATCATTAAATAGAAATTTATAACACTGAGTTTTCCCATTGTCTTTATTTAAAATTACTTTAAAAAATATTTCATGAAAACCCGAAACAGGAATACAGGAACACACAATATAGTAAAAATGAGTTCAAAATATCTTTTGAACAAGTCACATTTGATTGGCTATCGGCTTTTTAAAATTAATTTTCGAAAACTGTTGTGACAATATATTGGAAATTTAGTCTAATTCAGTTAAAATAATAGTTTGACATTTCTGTAATGCTCTGCGTCCCAGTCTTTTAAAACAATGATAACTATAAATAAATGGCTTTATCCTAAAAGACAGTTTTCGTGTTATTCGAAAATTTAATAGAAAAATACAGATTTTTAACAATAAAAAAGAAAAAAAAAACATATTCTAATTGCACCAAAAAAAAGGCACAAACTCTAAACTCATTCTCAAGAATTTTAAGCAAAGTCTGACTTTTAGAACATAAATTAAACAGGTTTATAATATAACGGGTTACCCATTTTTTGGTTTCAAAAGTAATGCTAAATTAAACACACATGAAGCTATGTTTTTGATAAATCTTTTATTTCATTATAATACTTCAAGCTTGTATTTATGTACGAAATACAATGTCATTTAAGTGATCGCCTCTGGATTGGTTGCAGCAGTAGATCCTTTTCAGGGTAGTTTTTGACCACTTTTTCGCACATTTCGGGCGCTAACTCAGCGATTACTTGACGAATTTTAGTTTTCAAATGTTTCAACGTTTAGGGATTATCCGCGTAAACACGGTCTCTTACGTAGCTCCACAAAAAGAAGTCTAACGGCGTCAAATCGCATGATTTTGGTGCCCAATTGACGGGAAATTGATGCCAAAACGTGGAATTACGCTTTCTGGAAGCATATCATGCAACGAATTCAAAATCGGTCATATTGTGTGACTTGTGGCACCGTTTTGTTGAAACTATATATCGTCCTATTCACAATTCCAATTCAATTCAATTGCAGGCCAAAAAAAGTAGGTTATTATACAGCCATTGCGCTTTAAATTAAAATTCGGATTATTCGTCATACTTTCACTAACAGAAGCTATATTTTCGGCAGTGCGTATATTGCAATGATACACAGGCCTGACACTATCTGTAATGCTTCCAGTATCTTCAAGTTTTTTTATAATCTTGCCAATTCTTTGCACAATAGGTCGATTTTGAGAACCGTAATCGCCCCGTAATGCACGAAAAGTACCTACGTTTGAATCACCACTTTTGTGGTAAGTTTTAACTATTTTTACGCGTTCTTCAGTTGTTAAACTTTCACTAAATAAACAACATTTCATATGAGAGGCATTTAATAGCTAACAGCCTTGCCAGACCTGTATAAATTAGCAATCTGGATAGAAATTTAGGTATATAATACCAGTTACCAGGAACCGAAGTCGCAAATTTTGGAAAACTCGTTGAAATTTTCACCTTAATGGCCATGTAAACAAGCAAAATTGTCAGTTCTGGTCCGAGACTAATCCCCGACGCTTGCATGAACGTCCACTTCACAGCCCTAAGCTTGTCATGTGGGCTGGGATAA
>JAHXMU010017912.1:0-12652 GCA_019455685.1 Philornis downsi
GTATCCAATTTGAAACATAATTTGTGTGTAATATGGAGTTTATTATAGTTATTCACTTTTTAATGTTTTTAATGAAATACAAAAACCGTAAATTTTGAAGAACACTTAAATTTTAATTTCAAATATGAACTGAATAAAAACTTAAATAATATCTTTTGGAAATTATTTATAGATTGTCTTTATTCTATCCAAAGTAGTCAGTAGATCAATGTTTTTGTTACTTAATTCCAATTTGATTTGATGTTACGTCTTTTTGGTTTACAAAACAAGCTATCAGACAACGTAACACACTAGAGCGGAAAAAACAAGAACAAACTAAAAACCTTTTTTTGCAAATTACACCCTATACTTTTATAAACAAATGGTGCAAAAATGGTTTAAAACCATTAACTACTGTTAACGGTATTCACTTATTTGCTTCTCCTGTAAAATTACTAATATGCTTGTTACGCTCTTGCATTTAAGGTGACGATATTTTTTATTGCGCGGAAATGTGAAATTGTGAGGCGAATGTGAGTCATTTGCGGCAACTTTAGATTTACTTCTTTAAATTGAAGAGATCTGCAGCTGAGTCGTATCGATGGCTTATAGAATTCGTATCGATAGCTTAATAAATTTGTATTTACATTTGGGAAGACTGCAGTAATAGAATGTATATCGCTTTTGTCTTGTTTTCAAAAAAAAAAAAAAAATAGTAATTTATGATTGCATTTATTATACCTATATCTATCACAACATATTATTAAATTGGACATCGGACAACAGAACGGTGAAATATTAGGGATATTAAATCAAAATCACATATTTTTTATTGCGCGAAAATGTAAAATTGTGAGGCGAATATGAGTCATATGAGAGAACCTTCGATTTACTTCTTTAAATTGAAGAAATCTACAGCTGAGTCGTGTCGATGGTTCACCGCACAGTACACGTCTGACGCTGTGGGATGAACCACATTAATAAATAAGAATGTCTATTCTCAATTGCTACTTAAGAAGATGGCTAAATTCTAAGCGAGAAAGTGGGTATATCGTCGTGCGTGAACTAAATTAGATCCTGGTGTGTGAACTAGATTAGATTCAATAGAACCTTCAGTTGCTTTTATAACTGGGTTAATGCCACCATCCATCACTTGTGAATACATTCTGTCAAAAACAGACGTGGAACTAACCATTTGAAAAACTCGCTTAAAGCAATTAACAAAATGTATTTTGTCTCTAAGTTGGCTCAATTGTCCTCTATACTGCTACGAAGTTTAAACGGAATCTTTTTTTTAGTAGTTTTACAGTGTTTGATTTTGTCAGTTCATTTCAAATGCGTTTTTAGATTTTAACAATAAATAAAAACATCGAAGAAAGAATTTGTTTCAAATTTTAAATTTTGTACTGTTCCCGTAAATGAAATTTCGTGGTAATTGCTGTTAGAGAATCGAATAGACTGTATGAAAAACACATGCCCATCAGTGGTACAGTGCATTAAAAAGCAATCGAGATATGGTCGAAGATTTAGCTCGGTGATTGGTCTAGTTGAAGTTAACGTTGATAAATTGAAGGAAATGAGAAAATTTTAACTTTCTGTGTTTCACAAATCAATTCCTAACATTTTACGCAATTCTTCGGATATGAAACGCGTTGGTGCTCGACTAGTTCCGAAAAAAAGAATTTTCTTCTAAAACTCAATTGGACAAAGGTCGCTGAACACGTGCTAGAATAAGTCAATTCCGCGTGGTTCATCCCACAGTGCACATCTGATGCTGTGGGATGAACCAAACATGTTACGGTTCCTAATTTATGTGAGTTGTACATGAAACATCATAAACATAGAACATAAACATTATCTTGCTCACTCTCATGTTATTCCTGATCTCTTAATATTTAAATGCAGCTACATTTCTCCACGACATTCCTTGTACCGTACAAGAATATTACTCGGGATATATGAGTACAATTTCTAACGCATACGAACTTATTACCACTGTACATGAATCTGCCGATCTGGGGACACCTGGGTTAAGGGCACATTACAGCCACTTCAATACCTTATTGGTGAGTTATCACACAAGTAATCAAAGATTGTTTTGAACAAATCTTTAATAACTCAATTTATTATAATGTGTCAATTAATTAATTTCAAATTAATTTAAGTCATCATCCATATACTCAGTCATTCACGTTCCCAAATAAAATTCATGGTGCTGAGACACAAAAGACACAGAGAGCTATTCCACAGTCATAAAACAAACCACCTTTTTTTACTGTGGAACGACAGTTATAAATTCGACCACCATAAAAGGAAAACACTTTAATGTCACCATGGACACCTGCGGTGCTGAGACGAAATGGCTAAGCAAAAGTTATGGTTTGTTTATTTGTAGATTGACTGCCACAAGGAAACAAAGAAGATGTTTATTTTCAAATACAGAAAAGAACAAACAAAAAAGAACAAAGCGTTGACCAACTAAAACTGTGATGTTATTGAAATGTCCTGTAAATATTTATGGCTTTAAAAAGCGCCACATTTATTACTATCGTAGGGAACAGCTGTAGACTAAAAATTGATTATACGACTATTTAAAATCAATGGGAAAAATGTCAAAACCCACAATTGGTGTAAAATCATTCAATCTATTGAAGAATGATCATGCAGTCTGCAGACGAAATCGTAGGCAGAGAAAGATAAATATGAACAGGAAATAGTTTTTAAAATTAAGCAGATAACGAATAGCTTTTATGTTAAATTATCACACATTTGCAACTGTTTTGTTTCGAAATAAATAAACTCAAGTTTTCTATCATAAGGAACAGAAGGGGTAGAAAACTCTCGTTCAATTGCAATTACAATTGAACATAAAACGAAAAATCTGTCTGTGATAAATCTGCGATAAGCCGGATTATTACTCTGTGATAAATCTGCAATTGGATACATCGGCGTCGCATGAACAATGAGCTATGTATATGCCGACATCGGCGTAGTTAAACGCATTAATATACAGCGACTGCTTTGGCTGGGTTATGTTGTGCGGATGGACCCAAATGTCCCGGCACGGAAAGTTTTCGACAATGAACTCGATGCACGGCATAGAAGTGGGCGACCAAAATTTTGTTGGAAGGACCAGGCTTTTGTAATACTATCGAAGCTTGGTGTGGTGAATTGGAGGAGAAGCGCAGAAGATCGAAGCGCTTTGAATTATATTCTACGGGCGACATATAATAGATAAGAGTGTCTATTTCAGTTGCCACTTAAGAAGATCGCTAAGTTCTAAGCGAGAAAGTGGGTATATCGTCGTGCGTGAACTAAATTAGATTCTGGTGTGTGAACTAAATTAGATTCAATAGAACCTTCAGTTCCTTTTTTAACTGGATTAATGCCACCATCCATCACTTGTGAATACATTCTGTCAGAAAAGTAAAGGTGTCCCAACAAGAACGTAAGATTTAAATTTGGCGCCATTCGAAGTGTCATTGTTTGACATTTGAACAATTGTTATTGTTTGCTAGTAGAAGGTACGAGGTTAGTAAAAATGGAGCACTACACGAATAAACAACGCATACTCATTGTGAAATTGTTTTACCAAAATGGTGTTTTGCGGCTACAGTTCGCAAATTGTGATCGATTTGGGGTCACAATAATGCTCCAAAAGAGTCAACTGTAAAGATTATTGGATTAATGGATAAATTTGTAAAGACAACAACGCGTCTTCGACCAGGTCGATCGACCGGAAATGTCGCAGCTGTACGTGATGATGTCTCTCAAACTCCATCCACCTCAATTCGACACCGAGCTCAGCAATTTGGTGTCTCCAAATTCCTGCATACAAAGTTCAATTAACTCAGGAACTGAATCCAGCTGACCATGGACAGCGAAGGAAGTTCGTTAATCGAGTATTGGAGAGACAACATGAAAATGTTGATTTTGCCGAAAAAATCATCTTCAGTGACGAGGCCCGTTTCCATCTTAATGGCTTCGTCAATAGACAGAATTGTTGCATTTGGGGTAAGGAAAACCGTCGAGTGATTCACGAGAAGCAAATGCATGCTCAACGTGTCACTGTGTCGTGAGGACTTTTGCTGGAGGAATCATTGGACCTTTTTTATAAAAATGAGGCATGTCAAGCGCAAACAGCCAATGGTGTTCGGTATCGTGAAATGATAACCAGTTTTTTCGTGCCAAGGATTGAAGAAATGAATGTAGAGGACATGTGGTTTCAACAAGACGGCGCCACATGTCATACAGCCAGAGAAACAATTCAATCGCTGCATCTTTATTATGCCGTAACAGCATAATAAAGACGAGACTTGGATCTATACTTATTATCCGGAAACAACAGACCAATCGAGTGAATATCGTGCCAAAAGTGAAACGAGGTCGAAAATATGGCGTCAATGTCGCTTACAAATTAGTTTTATTCGATTGTTGTTGTAATGTGGTATAGCTTCATCTTTTGCTTGAAGCTATTCCCAAAAAGAGGGCGTATTGAGGGGTCGACAACTTGGTTTTTGCACTTCGATAATATGCCATCTCACACCGCATTGTCTATTCGCGAAATTTTAGCTAAAAATTCGACTAGTGCATCCCCATAACTACAAGAATTGCCTGATTTAGAACTGTGTGACTTTTAGCTATTTCCTAACTTCGAAAGACCGCTTCGGAGGCAAAGGTTTGAATCAATTGAAGAGACTTAAAGTGAACTACAGCGCGCTCCATAAGTCATACCGAAAAGTGACCATTTGGCATGCCTCGAGGATTGGGAAAAACAATGGCGTAAGTTTATTGTCTCCGGCGGGGAGTAAAACTTGAAGGCGATGAAATTGATTTAGGCGAATAAACCAAGACTTTTGCGGAAAAAGTAGCAGTTCCACATATTTGTATATATGATGATTTTTAAATTTTTTTTTCTTCTTTTTCTCATGTTTTCTGGTTGAATTATAGTCATTAGTTGTCGATGCCTACGGCTCATTAAAAAAAACATAGTTGTAGTTATTGATTGTTTTTTTAACCACTTTTTAAACCAATTTCGTCTTAAGTATTTGTAAACTATTTCTTTGCGATTTTAATTGTTTTTGTTATTTACCTAATAATGACATCCCAATAATGCACCAAATGAAAGTGAAGCCGCCAGTCAAGTACCTCTTCCGCCAGCGATCAACTACCACTCATCCCATGCCATAACGTCCCATTTATTTGCACTATGCTGTGTAAATATGACTGCAAATGTGTTTACTCACAAAAAAGAACAGCTGAATAAAGATGTTGGCCCTTAAAGTCAATGGTCAATCATCATTCGTTGCTCGTTAGTTTACCAATACTTTAAAGGCAGAGCAAAACAAATGGAACTGCAAAAACTGTCAATATTCGTTTTCATTAGACCAAGTAGAGCAACATTTTTATGAATGAAAATACAAAGGAAAACCTACAAATGTCAAAAGAAAAAAAATAACAAACCAAATATCTGACTGAATGCATCATACAGTAGTCACAAAGAAACTTGCATGTGTACATACATAGAAATGCGTTGTGTTTTTATGTATTAGTGCACATCTAGCCGTGCATAGACGTTCGCATACACAAGAAAAGAAAGAGAGACACAAAAAAACAAAGAAATGCATTCAAGGTAACTTCCTTTAAGTATCCGATTACATTATCTTTCACTCTGGCAAATACTTTCAATATCCGACATTCATTCATTCATTTGGCCATTCATTCGCCTATACCTTCATTCAGATCTATTTATACGAAGAAAGCAAAAATATCTGAATGAAAATGAAAAGAAATTAAACGGCAGCCCACCACTACCGCTTACTGAGAAAACCCATAGATGTAACTTGAAATGGCAGGCGCAAAAAAGGTGAATGCATCAATTGCTGCTCCATTTGAAGAGATTTCATGACGCTCCTATTTTAACGTTCAAAGGCCCCTGACCTCTTCCGGCCAACATATTGATATTACGCTTTTCATTTTGTGTAAATATAAAAATTACACTGCAAGCGGGAAAATAATCGGCAACCACAATTATAGATGCGGTGAACACACGACTGCCACATCCGTTTAGGACAAGCTTTATTTAAGTTCCATTTAAAGATTTTCAATTAAGAAAATAAAGAAAATATTCAACTAGATGTGAAAATTTCTGAGAGAGTTATATCTAAAATTCAGAAAAAACAAATTGAACCATTTTTACCGTTCACAATTTGGCTTCAGATTTCTTTTAATGACAAAAAACAGAAATTACTTCGAGTCTCAGGACACATTCAAACTGAATAACGACTGGTATTGGCTTCAAACGGACTTCCGTTTAATCAATTTTATCGTTATCTATCAAATAACGTAGAAGTAAAGAATGGAAACAACAACGGACAACATTGAAACTTATTCTAATGAGATTTTTATACCTTCACCGAAAAAAATCAAAGTTATATACGGGTATAATGTGATACCGCAAAACAATTAATGACCAGAAGGAAACGTTTAAAATAACGGATTTGCAATTGGGAGCGGTAAATACCGGTTTATCCATTTTTCGGCTTCAAAACTAAAGTTAAATAAAACACACATAAAGCTATAATTTCATTATAATGATTGGACCTTGCCATTATGTACGAAATACAATGTAATTTAAATGATCGCCTTTGGATTGATTGCAGCAGTGGATCCTTTTGAGATACTCTTTGTCCACTTTTTCGTACATTTCGGTCGATATCTCGACTATAACTTGGCGTAGCTAAACAAAAAAAGTCTAACGGCGTAAAATCGCATGTTCCAGCTGGCCAATTTACGTCGCCAAAACGTGAAATTACGTTTTCTGGAAACTTCTTATGCAATAAATCCTAAATCGGTCGTTTTGTGTGTCTCGTGGCACCATCTTGTTAAAACCACAAGTCGTCCAGTTCATAATCTTCAATTGCAGGCCAAAAAAAAACTTAATTATCATACGACCATAGCGCTGTGAATTGAAATTCGGATTATGATGTACAGGCCTCTTTCAGTCTCTTCAAATTTCTCTATAATTTTGCCAACTCCTTGGTTCGACCATAATCACCCCGTAAAGCACGAGAAGTGTCCACGTTTGAATCACCACTTTTGTGGTAAGTTTTAACTATTTTTACACGTTCATCGATTGTTAAACGATTTATATTCGTAAATGGCAAAGCTTTCACTAAATAAATAACACTTCAGAAGACAGATACATATTTAAGAGGTGACAGTCTTGCCAGACCGGCGATTTTGAAACCACTAAATGGACAACACCGTACAGTAATTGAATAAAACAAGTTTCGTGTGATATATTAACTATTTTTATTTTTTTGTCTTATTTGAAAGATCTGTTTGTCGTATTACGTGTGGAATATCGTTCAAATGACTACTGCAGCTTCGTATCCGAGAAGTTAAATTTTGGATGACCTTTGGGCGACTAAATTTGGGCGATTGGATTATTGACACTGATCTGCAGCTTAAGGAATATGTAAATGTGATATGTTTCAATTTGTTTTTTTTTTCTTTCTAGGATTAATCACAGTGTAAATACGTGGCCAGTACGCATTTACCAGATCTAAAGTCACAATGATAGAATTTAATCATATCAGATAGAATATGCTTTTGTCTTTTACATATCACACTTGACAGATCATTATAATTGATAGTTTACACACTGATTCCACGATAGTTGATACATACATTAGAGTCGCCGTTTTTTTTTAACTCGGAACATAATACATTTGATTCCTGCTATAGTGCATGCATTTGTTGAACGAAATCCTGTTTAGGGAGTGATGCATGCTAATTATCAACTCATTACCATCGGTCTTATACAGCTTTGTCGAGAGACTTTCAGCATTTTGAGTTTTGTTGTTCTTATGCCAGCTATTCTGATGTCGTTTCGGCTTTCGTCGGTAATATCGGCTATCGTCGGTAATATTCGTGATTTATTTTTATCTTATAGAATGCTTTACAAACAATTGTAGAACACTCTGCGTATCTGTGGTCAGATGGGATGATAATCTTATAGCTTACAGTAGGGCAGCAGTGTTCCTTAATATTTGCTTTTAACTTTTTGGTAGGATTTTCCGGCTTCACCTCTATCTTTGCATCTTTCTATAAATTCGTTTTCTCGCTCCCTCCACAACCGTTTCTTCCGCTTTAAAAGTCGGTATGCCTCACATCTTTTCTCCTCACAGCATTAACTCGAGCTTTACAATTGGCTGCAGCATTTCCATGTATGAAGCACCCTTTTCTATCCGCAATGCGATATTCTTCATTATACCAAAGGCTGTCTAAGCGCGGTTTTTAATATCCATGCACGGTTTTTGCTGCAGTCGCCATCTAACGCACAATATCCGTGAAGAAGATGTCAATGACGACGCTCGCTCTGGACGCCCCAACACATCAAAACCCGATAAAAATGTTGAGAAAGTGAAGAAAATTGTTATGGAAAACCGTCGAATTACAATTAGAGAAGTTGCTGAGGATGGCGGCATATCGGTTGGCTCATGCCACGCAATCTTTTCGCAAATTTTGGGAACGAAGCGTGTGGCAGCGAAGTTCGTTCCAAAATTGCTGAATTATGAACGAAAGCAACGTCGCATGAGCATCACTCACGAATTGTTGAATGACGTCAACGATGATCCAGATTTGCTTAAAAGGGTCATAACTGGTGACGAAACATGGGTATATGGTAATGACATCAAAACCAAAGCCCAATCGTCTCAATGGAAGAGTCCAGGAGAGCCAAAACCAAAAAAAGCAAACAAATCAAGTATTCTTCGACTACCATGGCGTAGTGCATCAGGAATTCTTGTCAAAAGGTCGTACGGTAAATAAGGATTATTGCCTTGAAGCTATGCGCCGTTTGCGTAAAGCAATACGAAAACAACGCCCGGAATTGTGGGAAAAAATTCATGGCTTTTGCATCATGATAATGCACCTGTTCATTCATCTTTGCTTGTGAGAGATTATTTGGCCAAAAACAATACCGTTATTATGCCTCAGCCACCGTATTCACCAGATTCGGTCCCCTGCGACTTTTTCCTTGAAGAGACCCATGAATGGACGGTGTTTTGCGATGATTGAGGAGATAAAAACCGAATCGCTGAGAGAGCTCAAGGACATACCAAAAAGTGCATACCAGAACGGCTTCGAGGATTGAAAAAAAAAAACGCTTGGACAAGTGTATTATATCTGAGGGGGACTGCTTTGAAGGAGATAAAATAGAAATTGATGAATAAATAAATATTTTTTGAGAAAAATGAAAATTCGCCTTATTTTTTGAACACACCTTGTATATGAGTTAAATAAGTGGGTGTGGATATATGAAATAAAATATGGATTATAGGAGGTACCAGAAGGGGCGTGGCTGCATGAACGATTTTTCTCCGGTATTATGTAGAATTCTAAAACAATGTTATGGATAAAAACCTAGACCACTATAGTTGACTAATTACAAATTACAGAAGATTGATTGCATTTCGGAAAATAGGTCAATTTGTGTGGGAGGTATCAAAATTGGTGTTGTAATGTGCTCCGTTTTCATTCTGAAAACCTATTTTAACAAATGCGCAACATGTGCAGTTGTTCAATGATAGTTGTCGAGTTGTTGGCATACATTCGTTCACAATGAAGGCTATCATTAAATGAGATGGTGCATTATCGTGGTATACTCATATTTTTTCACGGAGAAAATTTTCTTAAATAACGCAGCCAACCTCTTTTTTGTTCATTTCCAACACTGAAATCGAAACAATGTACGTTTTCACGCCACAATATGTTTTATAATACATTTATAAACTTGAAAATAAAATAGTTATAAAGAAAGATGTAAAAGTATCAACTGGTCCGATTTCAGTGTAGAAAATCAATACACGAAGAGCTGGCAACGCCGCTAAATTTTTTTAAACCTGCAGACAATGTCATGTGAAATTTTTTCTTCGTGAAAACAACAAAGTACCTAGCTTTAGTGTAGAAGACGGTTGTGCTAACTTAACGATAAAAAGAATTCTAAACTGAATTTTTAAATAATCAACTCTAGATACTTTTTTGACAGAATGTATTAAAGGCTGTTTATGCACAAATGCATTTGTTAGTTACTCTGTAAGTGAGCACAAAATATTATTTTGATGGTGTGCAAACAAGAATGTATGTATGTAAGATCATCACAATCTAGGAACAATTTTTCTTGAATTACAGATTTTAGTATTTGACAACTATACAAAGCAAGATACATTGTAAACTTGTTTACTTTGAATTATAAATTGAACTCTTTTGTAAGAAAGCTAACATGTAGCATGGCATTTTCGAAATTTGTTTGGCGAGAAAATTTCAGAATTGCGATTGGCGGGTTATTCATTTAGTGGTTTCAAACCCGCCAGCCTGGCAAGGCTGTCAACTGTTAAATACCTGTCATCTGAAGTTAAATTTACTTCGTGAAAAGTTTGTCATTTACAAATATTGATCGTTTAACGACTGAAGAAAACGTAAAAATAGTTACAACTTACTGTAAAAGTGGTGGGCCCTTTTCGTGCTTAAGGGGTGGTTATGGTCGTTATAATCCACCTATTGCGGAAATTATAAAGAAATTTCAAGTGACTGGAAGCGTTGCAGATGTGGTCAGGCCTGTGCATCATTGCAATGTACGCACTGCCGAAAATATCGCTTCTGCTAGTGAAATTGTGGCGGATAATCCGAATTTCTCGATTCCCCGGCATTTTCAGAAATTAAGACTATCTTAGGCCTCATTACGGCCCATATATGTAGTTGCAACATATAGAGTCCAACTCACTCAACAATTAAAACTGACTAACTATTCACAATTCCATAAATATACTAATTGCAACTACAGCAACAGGCTTTCAATGCTGTATTTTCGAACAAAATTTTCTTCAACAAAGAAGCTCATTTCTCACTCGGTGGTTATGTCAACAAGCAAAATTGCCGCAAGCCATTGCATTCGGAAAAAGGAACTGTTTGATGCACATTATGATCTGGAGGAATCATTGGGCCATATTTTTTCGAAAATGACGCTGGAGGAACCGTTACCATCAATTTAGAGCGCTATGGCCATAAGATAACCGACTTTTTTTGGCCTGCAACTGGAGATTATGGACTGAACAATATGCAAAGCTCTGTGGCCGTAAGATAACCGATTTTTTTGGCCTGCAATTGGAGATTATGAACTGAAAGACATGTGGTTTTAACAAGACCGTGTCACGAGCCACACAACACGACCGATTATGCCTTTATTGCATGAGAAGTTTCCAAAAAGCTTAATTTCACGTTTTGGCGACGTCAATTGACCACCAAAATGCAGTGATTTAACGCCGTTACGACCGTGTTTACGCGAAAGGTAGAGCATTTGGAAAACATGCGTCAAGTTATCGCCGAGATACCACTCGAAATGCGCTCAAAAGGATCCACTGCTGCAACCAATCCAGAGGAATTCATTTAAATGACATTGTATTTCGTACATAATGGCAAGGTCCAAACGAATTATACCGCATCCTTCTTATGAACATGTTTTTTTCAAAGCTGCTTAATGCTGATCTGTCAGCATTATCGAATACGTTATAGAAATCAAGTAATCAATCAAAATGAGAACAGGAATCCTGGGCAAAAGGTATTTCTTTTCAAATCGCCTAAATAATTTTTATTAACCGATGTTTAATGTTCTGATTCCAGTGCTTTGAAGCAACACTATATTTCCAACCAACAGATAATTCTTTAAATGCATCGTAATACTTTGCTCACAAACTTTCGATGAAAAAATGTCAAAAAGCTATATCTTGTAATTAAAATAACATTATTTTATGTTTTGGTGATATTTGTAGTAATTTGGTAACATCCAACGGTGCAGGTAGCGGCGAATCTACAGAAAAAAACCTGGCAACCCTACATATTGCTTCATATGAACTTGCTAGCTATGAAGAAGCGGCGATTTGTGTGGCACATTAAAGCGCAATGTAAGCACACTCGTGCTTGTAAGTTCTCTGCGATTCAAAGTCCTGAGTAATAATCGATTCTATATTTCTTCAATTTCCAATTGGGTATATACATCTTTATAATATTCCCATATTATATCTCTTGAAATCTTACAAAAAGTCCCAATTTCCCCGAAAAAAAATTTTTAAAACATTTGTACATATTGAACAAACACCTACAATTGATTTCCTAGATTAGTTATTGCTTTGGCTTTCTAAGGTACCATTAAAATGTAAAAACATTTTGAAATATATTAAAAAACAACGTGTGCGTTGTAAAACATGTTCGCTATCAGCATTATTATAGACTTAAAAAACGCCAGACTCGTAATAATATCCCATAATGCCCACAAATTGAACATCACATTTACTAGTGACAAATCTCTAATTTACTAAATTCACTCTAGAAAAAAAGAAAGAACACAGAATCCTCAGGAGATCACAACTGATCCCCGCCAACGACAATCACTTCCTAAAATGGTTCCGTGTAATTTATGTTGTACGATTTGTCAACACATTATTAGCAATCCAAAAAACAGATACAGGGAATAACGACGGTGATGCTCCCCACAAAATCCAAGGGGCCCGCAAGACAACCACTTAAAATGTAAACATTAAATTAGTCTCCCTCCCCTTTATGGAGGAAACTGAAGCAGGCGCTTAAAACTCGTCACAGCCCATAAACAGCT
>JAHXMU010017921.1:0-14309 GCA_019455685.1 Philornis downsi
TTATGGAGAAATTCAAGTTATGGAAGTTCGAGTTATGGAAGCAAAACTAAAGGGAATTCACCACATAAGCGCTCTTGACACTAGATTTGCTTCGATTTAAAGAAGATTTTAACTTATAGAAGTTCGAGTTATAGAAGTTCAACTGTATAGGTATATTATTGATAAGGTCGATCCGAGTTCCTCTAACCAGGAATAGGCGAAGGAAAGAACGATCGTTGGTTATTTATGTTTATGCAACTCGCGTACACTTGATTTTGAAACCAAACCAGATTGCCGAAAACAACTTGATAATGTTTTAGAACATTTGGATGAACAGTAAAGAAGGTAAAAATTCATTATATATTTATCTGTGTGCTTCATATATGCTTACATGCCGCTCATCCGATTAAATTGGCTAGATTTTGAAGGGAATCTAAGACAATTCAATTATTATTGTCAGATTTCTTCATCACAATCTAATGACTGTTGTAGAATCCTTCACCTAACACACAGATCTGTTGTTTCTTATAGCCACTTACACCGTTCAAGTGATTGTGGTGAAAACTGGCTTTGTTATAGCCTGTATGTGTGGGAGGGTTTTTGTAGTGGTTGCATCAATATATGAAACTTTGTACTTTCATAATTCGCACAGCAACTGAATCACTAAAAACCTTTTCCCTAACATCCACGGAATTGGCTCTCAAACTTTCAGCCCACTCTGGTGGACAGAGCAGACTTTTATACAGAACACAGGGATACACAGGCGATGTATATATTACATGTGTTTCGTAAAGACTCCTCTGGAAGTCGACTCGGTTACGATGAAACTTCGGAAAGTTGCTCCCGGAATGTCTGAAATGGTTTCAGAACTTGCAACGTTTAATACAGTTTCGTTGGGTTACCAATGATAGCAGTAAATTTATATATTCCGTACCAAACAGGGTGGCGCATGGTTTTAACTCGTGAACCAATTGCATGTTGTATAGGAAAAGATGTAACATATGTAAAATTCTTTACAAAGACCGCCTAGACATCTCTAACTGCTGAGAACATCGCTTGGTAGAAGTTTCAGGGTTTTCCTCAATACTTGCTTGCACTTGAGCAATGGTCACTTCATTTCGAACTGCACGAGGTCTTCCAGCACGCGGAAGATCACAGACATCCCCTTGTTGCCCAAAACGCTGAACCAATCGGCAAATTGTTGGAGCGCTAGCAGCATTTCGAACATGAAAGAAATTTCGATATGATACTGAATAATCGAATGATGACTTTCAAAATAAAATTGAACAACTTTGATTCTTTGTTCTGTGCTGAGCCTTTCCATCATAAATTTCCCAAGTTATATTTAGTTAATTCTGTAAAGAGACAAATAAAAGACTTAAGAAAAAAATTTATTCACTGATCAAATCTTAACGTTGCTTATGCGCCATCCTATAGTTCCGCAAAAAATGCCTTCAAAACAGCATTTTTCCCATTACCAGTATTAACATAACTCGATATAATAGAGAAATTCGGTTTCCCATTTATCTACCTATTATATATATATATATAAATCAATTGCTGTGCGTTAGTCTCGCTAAAGCTCGAGAACGGTTGGACCGATTTGGCTCATTTTGGTCTTAAATTATTGGGAGAGTATTCCGGAAGGTTTAAAAGGTTTTATTTGAAGTGATAGATGGCGTTGGAGATGAGATTTTTGCAATTAATTTTTTTTACCACATTAACATTTTGAAGGCAAAACAACGTTTGCCGGGTCAGCTAGTTTATTTTAAAAAGCTACAACAACCACCACAATATCACAAATAATTGTTATTTTCGGAGAACTTTTTTCAAAAAAGTTATAAGTTCCTATTCCCTGTTAGTATATTTTAGATTTTATGGTTTCGCAACGAATAAAGGTGTGTTGATGGACTTATTTTAGCCATTTTTCGATGTTTTGGACACATCAAAGTCTTTAATTGTTGTGGATCTCAAAAATATGTCTTCGTGCTTACTTTTCTATATATTATTGGTTTTGAGTCTTTCACCAACAATCGTCAATTCCTAGACATTTTTGGGTTTTCTATCTTAAAATGCCAGTATGTTTTTATAATAAATAAAACCGCAATAGTCTAAACTAATGATTAGGTGCGAAGTTAGATGGACACCAGAAGTTCAGCTGGTGCCAACGTATTTCTTAGTACTCGTATATTTATTACTCATTCCCTCAATTTGAGCGGATCTATTGAATTGTGTATAAATTGGAATGTTTCCATGTATAAGAGGAACATTAATCCGAAGGGTAGTCCTTGCATAGGTTAGTTTTTCCTATTGGATCACCTCAGCCCGCTTATGCATAGTCCACAGCGTCGTTCTTAAGAAACTGGGGCTACCAAAAACGATCCACACCGCTTTATCCCTATAAAAATATTGGAGTATTGGAAACAGAACGAAATGTTTACAGATAAATTAAATTTGTCGCTTAGTCTTATTGGGTCGTATTTAAAAAAGAAATATTTATGAACGAAATCTTCCCGGTACCTCTCATACAAATGGAATTATAGAATTCGATATTTAATTATACCATCCCACTAAATGATCCGATGCCAACAAATATAATGTACCTGTAGTTTCCATTTCAGTTTAAAATTTGGGCACATTGGGACCATGCCTTTATAAAAACGATATCCGGCGAGTTTCTCTATGAGTTTGTACACATTACTGAACTTTCTGTACTGGCTTCAATTTTCTTGACGTAATATTTTCGAAACTAGAAATGATTTAACTACATTAAAGGAAGCAAAAAAGCTTCCAAGATTCCGTTGACGTTGATTTTATTAAAATCTTCCCTAAAACATTTCTATAATTTATTAAAAATTCATTATCCGGAACGAGCTAAGCGAGCACGAACTGTTTGTGCTTTACATTATCATGATGGTGTTGGTTACTGCAACTTCTTAATTCATTTCATAATTGTATGTTAATTCCTTGTTTTTCTTAATATTATGCAACATACGAAGCAACAAGTATGCTTTCCATTATCCAATGTCTGATAATATATTCCAACTTTGTCACTTTAGCGAAACATGCGTTCCACGTTGGGAAACATGGTGTAGTAGACCTGCTAATTTGCCTTACTGCTGCAGTGCGCATGTTCGCAACTTCTTTCTACATTCATCAGCCAGTTGCAGTTTTGTGGTCGGTTTGGCCAACAGTTTAGTAATTGATAATAACTTTGTAACATTACATTGAACATTTAAACAAAAAATCTATTTGGTAAATGAGAAAAAACGGAGGTTATTGTACAGTATTGAAGGACGAATGTCTGTTTTTCTCTTTAGTTTAGAATGCGTTCATTTTGCGGCTTTGCAAATAACTAATCGCACCGTTTTTGTCTGTCTCTAACCGTATTTATGTGTACAGTATTTATTTGCAAGATATTACTAATTATTACTATTTTTTATTTAATTATTTTTAGCATTTTGGTTCTTTAACTCAGTCATACTCACACGAAACGACCTTACAACTTCTTGAACCACACGCATGGCCCGCGATGGCAGCAGTTGGACCAAAGAATTCGGATGAGATGTCAGTGTCTTCCATGCTGTTGTTTCCTATAAAAGAAGCGGTAAGTGATTATATGAAAGTAGTTATATGAAATAAGTAGTAGTTATATGAAATTTATTAACATATCTTAAATTAGCTAAAAATATGAACGACAACGAATTTAGAGTTTCGAATTGAATAAATTTCAATTTAAATTTTTTTAGACTTTAATTTGTTTATTTGGTCGGCATAATTTTGTATTAATTACCAGAAACGGTTTTATTTGATTGCAACGGTACAATTTAAATTGGGAAGTTTTACAATAAGTTAACATAATTGGTGGTTGCAACTGGTTTGGAAAAGTACAGACCCGATGAGTTCAGACTTTCAGACCCCACCTAGCCACATAATTATTTTTTTGCAATATAAAATACTTTCAGGTTTGAATTTCTACAGAAATTAAAAAGGAGCCGATGTTGCAATAAATCGATTTCTTACAAAATTGTTTATTTTTATGTAAGCATTAGCGATTAGAATAGTTAAAGCAGTTTTAACACTTATTTTTTTTTTATTAACATAGCGCAGCTCTATAAAATATGTTTTTATGGCGTTCGCTAAAAATTTTAACACAGTTTTGGCAGATTTCTATATGTAGATTGCTAGATACAATTCTCCAAAACTTTTTCTTAGACTGACTAAGGTATGATTTTCAATTCATTCTGTCAAATCTCTATTACGGTCTGAATTAATGCGGAACGATTTTCTCAAAGCGGTAGTTTTAATTTCGAGACCAGGTAAATATCACAGTGAATCCTGGCGTACGAATACGGTGCTTGATCAAATGTATTCGTTGATTTTTTGCTTAAATTTTCCTGCACAACAGCGCAAACTCCTTTGGCCCTACACAACGATTGGACAAAAATATTAGGAGAGTTGCAGATAAATAAAATTTAATGCATAGACTTTCAGGATTAAAGTTAAGAAAAAGCTAAATGTAATATTGGGACTGGAAATTCAACCCAACAAAAACTTTTATCAGGTTATCTGATACTACATATTTGAAATTTGCATAAATTAATATGTAGTTCATAGACCGAATCCGAATCGTAATTCCCTAGTAGATTATCTGATTCCCACGAAATTCAGTTTACACATCTACAATCTTCACTCGTGTGCACAGTTTGGATGTATTCGCGCAATACCTTCTTGTACTTTCCATATAAAATCATCTCAAGGCCCCAAAGTTTAGCAATACTGTAATATCCTATTTGGGGATCTAATTTTGACCATATTAATGAATTAATGCAGAATTTGGACGACGTTGACATCCAGTACCTTTCATATGAATGGATTTATGGGCTTCCAAATATAATCGCACTACAACGTCGTACTGGATGATCTGATTTTGACCAAACTTTGCCGCGCATGATGCATTTCTAACCTTTACTTACTTACTTTACTTTATCTTACTTACTTACTTACTTACTTACTTACTTACTTACTTACTTTATCTCTAATACAAACCGATATATGGGCCCCAAAACTTCTCCACACTATAACATCCAATTAGATGACCTAGTTTTGATTTAAAAATATTTCATGCTGTAGTTTTCAGCTATATGCTAAATTTTCCATTTTTATTTGTATATTTTGATAGGAATTAAATAAAAATACGTACGCACACGTTTTTTTATAATTTGAATTTTAGTTTCACAAAATTGTAAAATTCATTCTTTCTTGGTTGAACTATCTTTAAAAAATTTGCAAGTTTTTTCTGCCAAAAAGCTGATTTTATATATGTCTTTTTATATTTGTGATATTTATTATTTTAGAAATAATTAATGAAAGTATTAGAAAAGTAAAAAAGAAATTTCGATTTCTGGTTAATCAAATTTAACAAATTTTTGCGCCAATCCCCAAGGAAAGTCGATTTTCCACATGAGCAACAATGTTTTTTATCTATGCTGCCCAAAATTTTTTCCTTTCGATTTACATATGTATTTCAAAGATAATAGTCGAATGTATTACCAAAACCAAAAAGAAATTGGTAATGATAATGATTGATAAGAATGATAATGATGAATGATTGATAAGAATGATAATGATTGATGATTTTTATTTATTCAATCAAACTTTGAAAACGTTTTTATCTTTCTTATAAATAAATTGATTTTGCTCATATAAAAGCAACGTTTTCAATTTTTAATTCTTTTTCTATCATTTTAAAAATTATTCACCAAGTCATCAGAAAGTTTTATAAAATTGTACTTTTTCTTATGAATTGTCTTTCCTGTTCCATAAAATTCTCGAAATTTTTAATTCTTCGCCAAGTAAAGTTTTCGTCGAAACCATTTTTGGTACTTGTATTTATATATATAATAAAGACGCTCACTTTTTTTAAAAAAAATAAATTGTTTGTTCTAAAAATTAACAATTTGATTACAAGAATGATTTTTGCGAACTATTTTTTTGTGCTGCCTTTGATGATAGTTTTTGTCCACACACATTTGGTGCCCTCTGTCGGCACTAAAATGAGTTGTATCCACAAACAACTTTGTGATTTTATAACGTTTTGTTTAATAGAATCTGCAACGGCTTAGTGTGTTGCTGTTTTCTCTTGCTTGGAAAATTCACGAATTGTCCAACCACAAATCTAAACGTTTCTTGCAAATATCCTCCCGCACATGATTCACAAGTTCCAAACAATATTCCACACTTGCTAAAAAAATCGGTCCATTTTGGAAGAAATCCTGAGTTCACTACACTGTCGTAAGAGAAAAAAAATGTCAGTCAAATCGTTGACTTTTGAGTGATTCCTACACTTAATTGTTTTTTTGTTGATTATGTCTCGTATTCGAGGCACCATTCCGAACTCTGTTGGCTTGTTCGTAAAACCATGATTCGTCGTCTATTATGATGAATGAGGGCCATTAACAAAGTCACGTCTTCAACGACCTGCTTTTTGGGCAAAAATCGCACAGTGCTCAAAATTAAGAGTAATAAAAACAGTAACCAACAATCTGAATGATAGGTTACACTTTAGTTCCGCGTGGTAACTTGTTGTGGTGGCAAATACCACTTTGAAAAAAATTAGTTTATTTGTCATACTTCCCACGTTGGAGAATCATCCGTTTTGTATAATACTGTCGGGTGGCATTTTCAGAATAATAAAAACCAAATAAGTAATACCTCACATTTATATAACCAAATAGGAGAAAAGTGGGTAATTTGTCCGGGAAAAGTGATCACATTTGAATAAATTTAGCACAATTATTACTTATTATTATTATTATTTCCTACGTCTTGTTTCGTTAGGAATCCACAATACATTTTCAAACATTTACGTAGTTTTACAAACAATACAAGCAATTTTATTTATTTTTTAAATTATGCAAAACATAAATCATCATGCATAATCAGTTAATGTACGTGAATATGTGGCCTATAAATATATGTTGGCTGTAGTGGGTGACTTTAAGCGGAATGATGGGATTTTTGTTTCCTAGAGCAGGAGAGTTACGAAATAAATCCATAAGCGAATATTAGGTCATTTGTGTTGCATGACCAACAGCAAAAATACAATTAGAAACAAAATAATATTACGAACAACAGAGATTTTTTAAGGAGGCTCTGAAATCAGAAAAATCAGTCACCAAATGAACAAATTGGACAACCTAAAACAACACAAATTCTTTTGTATTTCATGAATTAGATTTAAGAGAAGTTATCATATTTGATAAATTTATACGCCTTCCATTTTTAGACTCTCTCAATGGGAGCTACAGCTTAAAGACAATTCCGAACGTCAGTTTGAGGAGTTTTTCTAGACTTGTCGATTACCCAACTACTCGAAATATTTGTCAGACACATCGAGGTGATCGCCACTGAAAGATTTAGTGATTATATCGGGACCTTAACTCACGATCATATAAACGATAGTCGCTTCTGCTAATGTTAAAAAAAAAAAAACCTTAAAACCAGTATTATGAAAAAAGAGAAAATCGTCATCATTGTTATTAAAGACAAATAAAGAGAATTTGTAGAACATCAGTAATAGGCATTCATATGTAGCCAAAATGGGGGAACGATTTTAATAATAAAACACACTTGGTGTGCGTAATATTTGACAATGTTTTAATTTGCGTTTCTAATATAAAAGATTTTAATAACTTTTAACAGCATTATCGTTTTCAATTTTGCACCACCATGCAAAATTATTATTGTTCCCATTAGAAGCTAAATTTTTTCTTTTTTTTTTTTTGGTTAAGTGTCGGACACATCAATTTGCATCAATTCATCTTAGAGCCTTTATAGTTAACTGAGTACCAGTGATAGTTAAAGTTAACTATCACAGAGGGGAGCAATACAAGTTGCTCACATCTCCAAAACATTAATAATTTGACTAGTAGGCTGAACCAGATTTATCTTGTTTGGCAGATATTACGATCATTTGGTTGATGTCCGTGCTATTTACTTTTTACTAGGTATATAAAACTAGAATAAAAACACAGCATGCTTTTAGGCGTAATGTAGTAAAGGTAACTTGGTAATTTTAACGAATTTAAAGTATCAGTATGTTTTAATTTTTTTTTCGTAATTTTCTTTTTTCATCATTTTCATGTTCTTCTTTCATCTGAAATTATCTTATTTGTGAATAAAAGTCAATACTTTTAAAGCGAAAGTTTTGTAGAATTTCGATGTTTTTAAATCCTTAGAAAAAATTGTACATTAGAAAGTTAGGAATCGAAATTTCAACACCAAAGTTTGACGTCGTAGTCAAAAACGACTGAATGAAATGTAGCTCGTAGCAAAGCTTGAATAACAATATGCTAAACATTACAATCGTTCTTCAAATTTAGACGCTATACACAAAAAAGGGCAATATTTTCGGGTCTAGAAAAAAAATTATTTTTGCATTTTTAGAATCGTTTTTGACTAATCTCTAAACGTAGGGGGTGCTTGGCTTAACTTTGTTTTCGAGTCACCCTAGTACAAATGCTATTCTTCATTTCTTATGGGTTATTTGTAAGCAATCGCTTTTCATTTCCAACTGTGATGTGGGTATAACAACTGTCCGTCAAAATATTGAAATTCTTAAAGATTTTAATGACAATTTTTTAACAACAATCATCTGTTGCAATGGAAAATTTTAAATGACTCGAAAGTTGGACATTTTTGTGTGATATCTACTTCGCATATGCGTAATTTGCTTATAAGTAGATATATATATATGTATATACTCGTACAATTGATGACGTATCAACAGGATCGATTAAATTTTCATTCCTCCTCTAGGCTGTTACTCCAACCAAATACTTAAAAACATTTCAAGTTTTGAACGCTCTACTTGAACTCAAGAAAATGATCATTAACATGATCACTGCGAAAATAGACAACACTCTGTGTGTGTGAAAAGTGGCAACCTTATAATAATTGTGTTGTAGTTGTTTAATATTTTTATTTGAGACATCCAAAGTGAACGATTTCAGTGAATTTTTTAGTAAATATAAAAAAAGTCGGCTACCATTATGTAATTCAATATTTGCATTTCAAAGGCCTCAGTCCAACCAATATTATAGCCGAGCTAAAATATTGGGTAACAGAGTTTAAACGCAACCATACGAGCCACCAAGATGAACACCGTAGTGGTTGACCAATTGAGATGTCCACGCCAGACATGATTAAGAAACCCCAAAAAAATGGTATTGGATGACCGTCGGTTGAAAGTGCGTGAGCTACCTAAAATTGTAAGCATTTCAAAAAGTACTATACATCGTATATTGGCCGAAGATTTGAAAATGAGAAAGCTGTGCGCAAGATGGATGCCGCTTTTGCTTTCAATAGAGCAAAAACAGCATCGTAAAGATGTTTCAGTAGTGCGTTTGGCAGTGATTCACCGCAATAAAGCCGAATTTTTGCGTCGATTCATAATCATAGGCTCACCACTTCATACCTGAGACAAAGGTGCCTGTTCCAAAGGTGACAGTGGTCTGGAACAGCAGAATCGTGTGCAAACAACGGTTCCATCCGTAGTCAAGTTCATGGCGTTTGTTTTTTGGGATGTGCATAGGATTGTTTTTAATGGCAATCTTCTGAAAGAAAAAACGGCATCAACGGCGAGTATTATGCTAATTTATTGCAGCGTTTAGGTGATGAATTTATAGAAAAAAAGCCGCAATTGGCGAAAATGAAAGTGTAGTTTCTTTAAGACAATACTCCAGTTCACACATTCACTATTGCGATGGCCAAAATTAATGAATTAAAGTTCAAATTGCTTCATCACGCATCTTATTTGCCATACTTATCTCCCAGGCTATTCCATTTCCAAACTTGAAAAAATGGCTCTTTGGTAAAAGATTTGCCAACAATGAAGAGGTGGAGTCTGATGTTCATGGCTATTTTAAGGAGTTTAACAGTTGTTACTATAAACAGGGTGCACAAGCTATTGAATATCGCAGGAAACAGTGTATCGAGCTATTATGTTCAAAAATAAAGAAAACTTGTTTGTGTCTCCTTTATGTATAGAACATTATGTGTAGAACATATTTGTAGAATATATGAAAGAGTTCATTATTTCAATGAATTCATTAGGTAGGCATAAACACTCAAATTATTTTCTTTCGAAATATTGCAATTTTTTTTACCTAAATTCTGTCACATCAAAATGAGTTGTGCGCAATTGGAGTGACACTATTTTTCATACCTCTATTACTGAAGGATCCAAATAGGCGGAAGTTGTTGACGTTACAAGGGAGTAATCGTAATTACTCAGATCGTCATGGTCGACATGATTATTATTCGAAGCCACTGCTGTGACCACTGAACTAACTGTGGGCAAATCAATGTGGACATTTTCCACTGTAGAGGAAGCACTGATGGTGCTCGGGACAGACGACAAAAGTGCCGGGACAGCCGTAGATGTTAATAATTTTGTCATCAGCGCTGATGTGTTTGATGTAGCTTGAGTTGTTGTCGTAGCTAACGGTGTTGTTGTTGGCATTTCTGTGGTCCCAATCAGTAATTGGGACTCGGAGTTATTTCCGAATTTTGTTTTATTTTCACCTTCACTGTTGTTATCGTTATTGTTTGGCTTTCGTTCGCGACTGATATTAGTGACCGATATTGCGAACGCCAGTAGAGCAATGGCCATTGCAATGGCAGCTAATGCTGCCGCATATTCCACGACCCGTTTACAAGCCATTGTTAAGCTGCGTGGCAGAGTTTTTTTTCCAAAATCGCACGTTCGTCCGCCTGCCCGTTTATTCGCCACCGCTCGGTAAAATGCGGAGAAAGAAAATGCAACACAAACGACCGATTTAAACAAAATACCTGCTCTTGAGGTTTTTCTTTTATGTCTTTTCCTTTCTTTTTCTGTTTTTGTTTTTTGGTATTTTTCAAGACGTAATCGTTATTTCTGGTGTTTATGTAATGAGTAAAAGAGCGCGCGTTTGCGCGTAAACTGACTGCGCTTAAGCAAAAACACAAAAAGGGGAGGATCGCTTTTGCTTAACTTGACACTGGTTTTACAAAAAGTTCACTTATATATTTTGGTATTTTCTTATTCCTCCAGGAATTTTGAAGGAAATTTCATTAACAAAATGTTTGAATTTTTGTCTTCAATTTCTTTTCGTTGAATATTTTTACGTTTTATACTCGACCAGTTATCATTTATAACTGAATTTTGAAAATCCAATTGAAGTGATTCAAAGATATTGCAGCGCTGATGTTCGTTGTGGTAGTGGTGGAGTTGCATTGAAGTCTAAAACTTTGATTTTTTTTTTATGCAGCAGATTTGTGTTGTCGGTTGTTTCTGCATAGCCAATATGAGGTAGGTTTGTACAGATGTAGAAAAAATAGCTTTTTAAATAAAAGTTTTGAAAGCAGCCGTTTTTTGTCTATTTCGCAACTTTCACACATCATCTCCTTGTATGGCGATAGAAATTGACATATTTATCTATTGTACGTTGAACATAGAAAATAATTCTGAGCGCTTCGGTCTCTTGCGTTTCTTTCTTAATTCGTCACACCAAGCTTTGACAGTACTTTGAAAGTCTGGTTCTTCTAAAGCTGTTTTGGCCACCATCTTTTGCACAACTTATTGAGTTCGTTGTCGGAAACTTTTCGTTCTTGAATGTTTCGACTTATCTCGTAAAATGACCCAGCCATCCCAATCGCTGTGTTTTGATGCGTTCTTCCACGTGGTTGCCGGTAGATAATCTATACAACACTTTCCGTTTTCTGTAGCATTTTTTCACTCAAAAGCTCAAAGAACTGATTCATCGCCTTGTGTCACAACCCATGGACCAAGACGTGTAAAATCAGTTGAATTTGTGTTCGTTGGGAAAGACTTTTGTTATTAAATCGCTTGCTTAGTCTAAAGTGTTCGCATGCAATAAATACTCTTCTCTTAATCTCCATGCTAACATTAATAATTATTTTCACATCGGAACCGAGTTGGATAAATTCATCCATCGCTCCAAAGTTGTAGTTATCAATGTACACACAAGATCCCATATATCCCCAAAATTACTTTGTTTCCACCAGATCCATTTTCACTGATTCCTTCTCAATAAGTCAATTTTATTGGGACCATGCATTCGGTCCATGAGGTTTTTTTTGCGTTAACTCCTGTGGTGCTCATATATCGAGCTCCTTCTTCTATCCAGCCTTATTCAAGTGGCTCTAAACAGTTTTTTGGCGAAATATTTATTTCCCGGGCAATTAAAACAGTGATTACATGGCACTCGGACCTGACAATTTCTATTGTTTAGCATTTTCGCACAATTTTCCATTTGAGTGAGTCAAATAATCACAAAACTGTCTGCATAGTTCTTTTGAGTACGCAATCTTATCTTTCTAACGCCATCTGGCGCAGCCCGATCGCATTTATACAACGTGAGATATAGATAGCCATCTATTGAAAATATAATGGACTTCTTTTTACTATGTCTTATATATAATTTTAATATGGAAAAGTGTTTTCACAGATACATTTCATATAGAATGGTGTCTTCATAGAGCCATTTAAAATTGCTTCGTCATACTTGAAAATATGTCAAATTTTTATTCGGGAAATAATCAAAACAATATAATTACGGGCGAAGTGAAATCAAGAAATAATAACAGCAACGTAATCAGTATTCGATTTTTTTTAACAATATATTTTGGTCAGCAAGACAATTGTAAATTCTCAGCTACATACATTTCCAACTACCCTCGTATCGTGTTTGTTTTTACACTATTTCCTTTGATATTAACAATATATTTTATTGTTGTATTCTCTCTGGCTGTATGTATGTGCGCTTTTTCTAATAGCTTATATTCAATTTTATTTTTTTTGTTGTTGCTGATTACATCGGTTAAATTTTCCCAGCGAATATAATAAAACACGCAACAAATGAGCCAGCTATATGTGCATTGTCCGTTGACATGTTGCAGTCTTGTTTTGTCGTTAAGATCGCTGATTTTGTGGCATTTCCAATATACGAGGGTATCTTAAAAAATTTGATAATTGAAAGAGGAGTTTCTACATTTTTGTTGTTGTTGTTGTTGTTTGAAGACGGAAATGTTTATTTCTTTACAAAAAATGTATAATAAAGAAGTTTATACATCATCCACAGCTTTGCAAATGATGTATATGTTCATCATTAAATAATTGGGCGTGGCCAAAACACCCTCTTTTTAATTAATAACAACAACTATTCTAACAATGAGAAAGGTATCATTAAAATGTACATGAAGTAGGTCGATTCCATCCTGCTTTTACCGATTTCCACATAATATTGTTTCTAATTAGCGCATAAATGGTAAAAAGTTTAAGAAAACTTCGGGAAAATACCATTTGTGCAGAGATGGGTTTAATTGCGGGCGTCTTTGGTTAGTATACGCAAGTTGTGCGTATATGATCGTGAACCCAGATGGTGGTTATTATCCTTTCTTTGAGGGGTGGCCACCTCAACCTGCTGACTACTACTAAGCGAGCATACAACAAGTCTAGTAAAAGTTTCGCAAACTGAGCTTCCAAATATGTAGTTGTTAAACAGTTAGTCAGTTACATTAATTTCCATGTAAGCCTAAATAGAATACGTTTAAGCTGACTGAATGTGAGAGTTTTGTTCATATTCCATTCATGGGATGCAAGGGTATTTGTTTATTTTTTAATATTGGGAATTAAGTCGAAGTCAGAGAATGTAGAGCCCAAATAAAATAATTTTTCTACACTTCACAACGGAAGGACGGTAACCGGCAGTGGCATGGCAGTTAGAATACGCAACTAACGTGCATATGATCTCGCAAATTCGACCACCAATATAATCATCAAATATTTCTTTGAGGAACTGTCACATCGTCATGTCTGATGAACATTCCGAATTTCTATTACAATATTCCAAAACAAACACTCGGAATTGGTATAAAACCGTAGATCACTTTCAGTGAGTTTAAAAATAGGCTGAGTACAAATTCACTGAATGCGGGAAATCCTCCCATATCTGATTTATTTGATGCAAGAGAATTTGTTTATTTCTTTTTTCTAAGTAGTTTAATCAAATTTGTCTCCAATGCGCCGATATTTCCTACTTGTAACAACTGCGATTCCCAGCATGCATCGATTCGTCATCAGATAAGTGAAAATCAAAAATTTCCTTCTCTTATGCATAACATATTCTATCGTCAGTTTTTATTACTTTTCAGTAACCATTTCACAATTCGGGCGATCCTTAAAAAATATGAATTGGAATGTACCATATTCGCCAAATGTACATTGCTTTCAATTAACGTAAACATGTTCAAAGTTTTGAAAAAAT